>JAADJG010000031.1:0-140710 GCA_012932025.1 Fusarium austroafricanum | reverse complement strand
GTATACGCTTTTTTCCAACATGAAAAAAAAAAAAAAAAAAAAAAAACAAATTGATGAAACAACCTGGTCTCAGTTCTCACACGTCAATGAAACTACCCCAGTTTTAAGCAGAAATCGGAACAAATGTCATCAAACACTTAAACTCCGTAGATGACGATAGTGTATCACCATCGGATTTAGCGAGTCAGCGGTTTCATAACCCCGTGAGGGCAATTCTCCTTCGGCAAATCGCACCGCATAGCTACCGACCTGCCAAGACTTTGGTAAGCGTGCTCTCTCGTACTTGCAGCGCATTTATTGGCCGAACCGGGACTTCCAAGAAGGGCTGCGGCGCCTGCGCCCACCTTGCCAAGAGCCAAGGGATCTAAGGTTAAGGTTTAAGGTTTCTCAGCCGAACAAAGAATGTGAGAGCCTGAGAGGGCGAATCATTGACGTTAGACCGCGTAATTCATCTCTCGGCCGCCGAGATCAATGTCGTACAACACATGAGTTGCATTACCCACCATCATGGCTTGGCGACATAGCTCAACGCGTCATAGGGAAATGATCAGCCTCATAGCTCCAGGGTCCTGAGCACTGCTGGCAGTATGAATACTCGTGATGTTTCCTGTTCCAATGGTTGTGCATCCTCCAGCCTTTGACGTAGGTGCAAAAGTGTTTCCCCAAGAGTCTCAGAGCCAAGCCGAGACCTAATTCATCTAATACCCCTTTCAACTGTTACAAACATCTCTTCTCAGTCATGTTGCGAACACTCGCCCTCACAAGTGTCCTGGTGGGACAATCATTACAAGCAGCAGTGCGGTCACGCGACCAAGTCAACAACAAGAACCTCGACCCTCTAAAGTTCAACAAAGATGGAGCATTCCAAATATCGGTCTTCTCCGATCTCCATTTCGCAGAAGGTATAGTATTAGGACGCATCTGAATCAACGACAAACCACTAACAACAATGCAGATGCTTCATCAATAGGACCAGAGAAAGACGCCATGACGGCAAAGGTCATGGGCGATGTTATTGATGCAGAGCTACCAGACCTGGTCGTCCTAAATGGAGACCTCATCAATGGAGAATCGACATTTAAACACAACAGCACCGTCTACATAGATCAGATCGTCGCCCCAATGGTCGATCGAAATATGACATGGGCCTCGACGTATGGTAACCATGATCACAACAAGAACCTCAACGGCACTGCCATGTTAGAGCGAGAACATACTTGGCCCGGATCCCGAACAGACTCGATGGTTCCAGGAAAGGATGCTGGAACAACAAATTATTACCTTCCAGTTTATGCATCAAATTGCAGTTCAAAATGCACACCTAAACTCATTCTATGGTTCTTCGATAGTCGCGGCGGCTTTTATTACCAAGGCGGCGATCAACCGAATTGGGTTGACAAGAGCGTAGTAGAATGGTTCAACAAAACCAATTCTGATTTGGTCAAGGAACATGGAAAAGAGATCCCATCGTTGGCCTTTGTTCACATTCCAGTCTACGCCTCCCTTCAGCTCCAGAAGGATAGTGGGATTGATAAGAATCAACAACCTGGAATCAACGGAGAAACTGTCATCCAACAGGGCGCGGGTTGGTGTGAAGACAAGAAGGGCGGTTGTGAATACGTCAATCAAGACTTGCCCTTGATGCGAGCTCTGGTTGCAACACCAGGTGTTATCGGCCTCTTTTCCGGACACGACCATGCCAATTCCTGGTGCTATAAATGGGACTCCAAGGTTGGCGATATGGACCTTACTGGCAACGGCATCAACCTCTGCTACGGTCAGCATACCGGATATGGTGGCTACGGCGATTGGATTCGGGGTGGCCGCCAGATCATCGTCACACAAGAGGGTCTCAAGAATTTCGAAATTGACTCGCATATTCGTCTCGAGTCTGATGAAATTGTGGGCAGCGTCTCTCTGAACTCAACATACAACAAGGACGCATACAAAGCTACTCCAGAACAAAAGACATTTCTCAAGGATGCAGGCGCTTCACCAAAGAGCCCGACATTACCAATTTCATCAGCTCCGCATCTTGCAGCGCTAGGTGGTTTTAATTCGCCTTTAGCTCTTTTCGTTGGAGTTATTGCATGGATCATGTTGTAAATTTAGCATTTAGCGTTAAGCATTTTTCAAATTTATAGACAAATCATAGACATTGGCGTTTACTCCATGCGTTTTCCCAATATTCGTGCTCAAAGTATAGCAACTAGCCGATGTACCTTTAATGTCAAGACTGACCAAACCGCCACCAAAAAAAGAAGAAAACACACCGCTTCTCTTATTTAAGGATGCAAAAAATAGAATCTTTGATGAGACTGGGACTCGAACCCAGGAGGATTGCTCCACCAGGAAATTGGTGTTAAGGTTAACCTTAACCTGGCGCCATAACCAACTCGGCCATCTCACCCAAGCTAGTAGTTGATGTTGATTATGCTCGTAGCACAGACCAGAAGCCTGACCAGCTTTTACTGGCCAGGAAAAGATCCATTGTCCAGGCCTTCAGCATCCTGGCAATTCTGTATTGGCATTAACAAAGAAGGAAATTCAGTTGATATCCATGTAACAGCCATTGTTTTTCGTTTGATTGACCATGCCTTGTTCAATCGTCACTCACTTTATGGTTTATTGAACAGTTGTGAATCAGTCCCCTGTTCAACTATTTGCACGCGAGTCTCGCCAAATCTATAAGTTCGATGCAATTCCCATCCTGGCTTTCTGGATAGCCAGTGGTACAAAACTGCACCACATCATCACTTGACAAGCCCAAAGAATAACACCAACACCACGACCTAATTCACTCGGACTATTGACATGGACCCTCGTAGCGAGGACGCTCCAGATCCACTTCAGTACTGGGCAGCCGCAGTAACAGTTGCAACGCATCAAATGAAAGTCTCATCGTCCAATCTTACTAAAGCAAAGAAGCCTTCCAACCAAGCTCCAGACCGGGATGTTGAGTATTGGGTGCTATACAGAAAGCTGCAAAAAGCACGCCAGGCAGTGGAAGATATTGAAGACCAGATCCTACTTCTTGACTATGAGCGTCATATAGGCAAACTAAGACCTTCCTCTTCTCCCTCCCACTCCAGCGGCTCAGCTACTCTTGTAGGGTCACATCATGATCGCGTGCCCGATGACCCAAGGCGACCATCTGTAAGCTGCGAGCTGGCAACGCAATCTACTCTGGGCCCGCTTCAAGAAGAAGAAGAGGAGTTAGCTAAGGAAAAAAAAGGGAAGGAGAAGAAGAAAAAGAGACCAAAGACCGAAGAGGAGAAAAACCGCCACATCAATAAGGTTTTCAATCGTGAGAATCCAGGGTAAGTAACCAAGGCGGGCCGGGCGTTTGGAGTCTGGAGTTTTGACTTTGAGTTTGCATACTATAACTGGTTAGCATTTCTAAACCCAAGAGTTGCATCCTGGGAGACAAGAGTCTCTTCTTGGTGGGTTTTGGAAATTGAAATACTTGAAAGGTGTAAGTCATTACAATATCGTGTGGAGGACTGGTAAATCCCAGCTCTGCATTAAGGAGAGCTCAACTGGGCAAGTGGTATCGTTTGGCACCCAATCGGGTCGCTGCGGAATGAAACTCTTGTGGAGAGGTCTTAAGCCGTTTTACAGTGGCTGTTCAATAGTTTGGTACTGTATCTAACATGGTGACACCATATCGGTTGCGATTTTAGTGTTTAAAATTGCCCTATGCCATTCGGTTCAGAAGATTGGACATTGCCAATGAAGCACGATGTGACGTCAGGTTGACGATAGCGATTGTCGAGACATGCTCATAAGAGACATAGAATGCTCTAATGCGAACTTATGCACTAAGAGCAATTTTTTCTTTACGCTTGTACGGATATGTCGTCGAAAATCCTCCAATGAGAAACTCCCGGAGCAAAAGCAGAGGCACCAAAAGCGGGGTCCTCATCCTGGTCTTTTAAAATAAAAAAGACAAGTCACTCCGTCACGTCAGCTTTCCAGCGACTGAGCGACCGACAATCAGTACAGTATTGCCAACAGGCGACACAAAGTACGGATACAGTGACCTGACTGACCATCACCGTTTCTACTCGCTAATTACCCGAGCCAATAGGGTCTCTACACTGACTTGTCCGGCCGATCATTTCCTTTTGGCCCTGGCAGATGACCCAGCAAAATCTCATCCCCTTCACCGCGCCCTCAAACAAAGCGAAAGCGATAGGCTCAAACATAACGCCGATTCATTCGTTTTGGAGCAGTTCTCATGAGCAACCCAAACAAGCCCACACGAGCACAAGAACATCAGAAGAGCAATCGACAGCTGCTCCCAAGAAAGGCCTCCAAGACGGATCATGAGCCCCAATATTCGCCTCTGGATGTCTCTGACATTCCCAGGGCAGCCTTGACATCGGTCGCGTGCAATAACTGCCGCGTCAGGAAATCAAAGGTTTGCCTTGAATTTTTAAATGAATTAGTGTCATTTTAAGTAACAGTTTCATAGTGTGACGGTCGTAAACCAACATGTTCTGCGTGCGCGAGCCGCCGGCAGCAATGTATATATCGCGCCGAGGTTTCCCAGGAGAAGATGCTAGAGCTTCGACAGGGCTCTAAAGATCTCTTTCAAGCACTGGAGCTATTAAGAACTGCGCCTGAAGACTATGCCGCGACCATGCTGCAAAACTTGCGCAACAGCGGCTCGGTGTCGGAGTTTTTACAATTTCTCAACTCGGGGATACCAAAAACTCCCTCCCCGGTCAATCCTTTGACTACAACTCTTGTTGGAACCTCTGCCAATTCTAGAATAGAGTTGGATCTCAACATGCGTTATTCTAGCGCTTTTCCACCGTTAGAAAAGCTTGATATGAACGACATAGATATTGCCTTATTGTCAGTTCACAAAGGACATGCTGCATTCTCAAATCAGCAATCGACAGCACCTTTAACACCTTACACGCCGATAGAATTCCAAAGCCGAAGATCTGAAACTCCATCAACCTCTGAATCCTACTCAACACCAAGCGATGCTTCTGGAGACGCTGGAATTGATCCCCGGCTGGACTCTATTCAGTTATGGCAGTGGACTTCGGTACCCATTACGGAAACCCTAGCTGCGCAAGCCATATCATTCTATCTCAAGAATGAGCACCCCGTACTTGCATTGTTCGACGCCGACCTGTTCATCCGAGACTTTGTAGCAGGTGGGGGGCGCTTTTGCTCTCCCCTCCTCGTCAGCTCGCTTCTTGCTTGGTCTTGTGTAAGCTCTTGTTCTCTGCCCACTGGCTCGGATACTTACTGACTCGGCCAGGCCTCTTACTCACAGTTCGAACCAAGAGCACAGACCCATTCGCTTGCGTTTCTCAAAGAAGCAAAGATGAGGTGGAGGGAGCTGAAAGATCGCAATTCCGTCACCACTCTCTCCTCGGCAATGCTCCTTGTTCTAACATGTAATCAACATGGGCAAGACAGGGTTGGACTGGTGTATCTGGACGCGAGTGCCGAGATTGGACGGTGTCTTGGTCTTTTCGGTGGCGAGGATGCACCGATGCCCGGTTTAGATAACGATGACGAATTGCGAACTGCAGCGTCATTTGCTGCTTGGGGAGCCTTTGGTTGGAACAGGTGAGTGTTATATTGGCTGAATATGTTGATACTCGTTCTTGCTAAAGGACTACAGTCTGCATTCTATCAATTTTCGAGCACACCATCGAATGTCGCGCCCACCATCTCTACCAATACCAGGGGATGTGTCTGGGCCGCCATTAAACCACTACATGGGAAGCACATTTACGTGGGTCTCCAAGTTCTGGATCATCATTCACCAAACGTTTGGAGGCGGTTACAATAACTTCAGTCGGCTACCTATGTCTAACGCACATCAGATGTATCAGTTGTTACTTGACTGGGCAAGTATCCTACCAGACGATGTAAAGAGGAGTGACGATTGCCCTCATCATGTCTTAATATTGCAGTGAGTGAAATGGATCTCAAGAGGCTTCATGCTGACTTTGGAAGTATCTGGTATCAAACGGCCATAATAGATATCTGGCGACCTTTCCTCGAGTATCACAGCAGTGAACACGCAACGAGGAACGCCATTCCAAATGCTACACATGAGGCATCTGTCCACCAGCTCAAGCGGCTTATTTATACATACCGGAAAAGATTCCAATCAACCAATCTTACCATGTTCATCACTCCTGGATTACTCACCTTGATCAACGAGGTATTTCGCAAACCCGATACACCCGACGCCAAGTTCTGGTTCATTATAGCCGCTCGCGGATGTCTCTCCATAGCATCCTGGTGCAATGGGCTTCGAGGCATTACAGAAGGGTTAATGACAGTTGGGTGGCAAAATGGCACGTTCAAACGTCAAGGCTGGACAAGTAATAGCATGATTGAGGATATCCGAGCAACAACACGGACGCTTAGGCAAGATGTCGCGTATAGCAGTGTTTACCCGATCAACCTGGAGTCGTCAAGTGAAGATATCCAGGATATCGGCATGGAAGCTCTGGCGGGAGAGTTTCAACGGTTGAGTTCTCAAAACGAACCACGTGGGAAGGAAGTCGAAATGACAAATGAGCAAAGTGTCTGGAAGGGAGATCCTCGAGACCTGAACTTGACGTTGAGTGAAGCGACGGAGGAAGAGACGTACACCTAGCAAAGACTAGGTAACGGGTGATGTTTAATTGGGAAACGAGTAATGATCAAACCACGCATCGGCGAGCTGGATAATAGCCACAGTTTATGGCAAACATAGACTGGCTCGCCTGGATTAGCTTTTGTATTTGAGTTTAGATAGATACCTAACATTAACTATGTACATTTATGCTATGAAAAGGAGGTAGCTATAGGCTGGACAACATGATAAAATCCTTTTTCCCCGTAGTGTAACTAAACCTTAAAGGCACCTTTATAGGATAAGTTCTTGAGTCAAGGTATAAATAACCTGCCTCGTTCCTCTATCACAAAATCCAAACCGTCTTATCAAAGCCTTGCATTCATATCGACAACAGATATCACACATTACCATGTTATTACGATTCTCTGCCTGTAGGTCAGTAATGGTGAGCATTTGATCTCGAAAAAATTCCTGATTAGTCAAAAACCCAAATCCTCTGATCCTTCGCATGTAGTGCTTACGCGCCAATCTCCCCAGCTACTTAAACCGCGCCAATTCCCCCTTGGCAATACATCTTACATCAGAACATCGAAGAACTCTTATTCTATCCAAAATGGGCTCCGACGCATCCGAGGAGTACTTTTCTGTTTCCACCATCGCAGTGAATCCCGACAGGGTTGGCGAGGTATGTTCCCCCCTCTGACTGCCATATACCCATCCTCTTTACTCACATAAGCAGGCCCATGCATGTTTGACCGAGGTTGCCGAAGCCACATTAAAGGAACCAGGTGCCAAGATCTACAGATTCTTCAAATCTGAAGGAAAAGACGAGTTTGTTTGCATGGAGAAGTAAGTATGCTAAGACAATTGAGAAACAAACCAGTGACTAACTCTGATGATTGAGGTTTACCAACCGAGAGGCATATGCTGCACATGTCAATTCTGAGCACGTGAGGGACTGGGTGAACAAGTATTTAGACTCTGGCATCTTTGTGGGGTCCTTTGAGTTTCATAATCTTGCTAAAGAAGGTCCCGGCGCTGGAGGTTTTGATCGACCTTAGCCAATCATCGATACAAGCGAACCAATATCTACTGCCATCTGCGTTTGTCTAGTCATATAAGTCTGTATATCATCCTCTTAATTGTCACTGATAGTTGTCAAATATAGTAGACAGGCTTCACTACAGTTATTTACAAGCCCAAATTCCTTGTTAGTAGCATGGGGCTAGATGGGGTTACAAATGGCTAATGAAACATTGCTGAAGTCTTCCTTTTTGTCAATCTACGAGTTTCAGACTTCTCTGGAAGCCAGTAGCGCTTTCGTCACCCAGGTATGGACATTTGATCAATCATAGATAATAGGCAAATAACTGGGTCACGTTTCGGAGCATGTGCTGCGTTTCCTTGCTTAAAGCGTTGACATCATAGTGCCACTTTTCTAATCGCCACCTATTTCCATATCAACCATGAGAATTAATCAAGTCTGAATCTTTCCTAACTTCCACTAATCTTGAACTCATTGAACGCTCAGCCAAAGAAATCACATCGAGATATTTAACAAATTTATCCGTCGAATTTCTTCACCATGGCCACCGACAAGACAACCCAAAACGCTCAATCCACTGCTGTCAATCGAGACGAATCCTCCAGCGAGAACGACTCCAAGCAAATGACCAAGAACTCAAACAGCCAGCCCGATCACTCCGGTGCGGAGTCTCAAGAGGGCCCCAACCAGTCGCAAACTCAACAACCCGTTCAAGAGGCAGGCCAGGAAACGGGCAAGAAGAGCAGCGCACCACGAGTGAAACTCGATATGGATCTGGATGTTGAAGTGGAATTAAAAGCAAAGATCAAAGGAGATCTTGAGTTGGCCATATTGTAAGTTGTTCTGATGTTTAAAATTGCAAAAGCTGACAATGATCTCAGGGAGAATTGAATGAGTGAAAGATCTAGGATGTGTGGTTGGGAGCGACAAAAACTGGCGTTGGCGTACGATTTCATATCAAGCGGGTTAAATGTATTTCTGCAATTCATTTTCTTCTAAATGCTCAATCTTTGCTTGTTACTTGCTCCTTGGTGAAAGTGAAATCATGCCTCAGGGTAAGTAGCTTGAGTGCCCAAGAGACCTACCCGAATTGGTCAAGTGTTCTCCGCGGATCCGCGGTTTCAACCCAACATCTCCGCGTCATCAGCCTCGACGCCTCGAATTATGCTGCACCACCGTCGCCCATCTCGATCGATTCGTGCTTGTTACCGAAAATGAAGCTTAATTACTCAGGAGCACCTATCATGTCGGCCTATCGGGCATCGCGGCTGCCTGTCTCGTGCCGCCCGTGTCGCGAGAAGAAGCGCCGCTGCGACCGCAACCAACCTTGTTCGAATTGCACCCAGCGACGACTCACTTGTGTATACGACAATGCCACTCGATCCAATTACTCTGCGGAGAGTAATGCTACACTTCCGGTATCCGAAACAAGCTCCAGTGGGGCTCCGAGAGACCCTGGTGCACCCACGACGTCGTCGCTTTCACTTGCAGAGCAGATGAATATGTCAGTCTCGTTGCTCTTCCTCTACATAGACTTCTTAGTTAACGAATATTCCAGTAATAAAGATCTGCTTTGGAGAATAACAAGATTAGAGAATTCCGTGTTTCCAAACGGCATTGGACCATCACCGGCTGCGCAGCCCTCTGGAGGAAGTTCCTCATGTCAGCTTGAGCTCCTCCGTATTGATTTCGCCAGAGCTAACACACCGACGCAGGCAGTACACCATTTAGCTCTCACACTTCGAATAAACTCCCTACGTTGTACTATCCTAGCAGCACCCAATTGAATGATCTGGTATCGAAGCTGCCACCCCTCGAACAAGCAAACACGCTGTTCGACCACTTCGTGGCTACCATACACCCCACGTTCGGCGTCCTTCACATACCATCGACCAAAGTACTTATGCACGGGACTTACGCCATCGCGAATGGCGGCAAGGAAACTCCCAAGATCGAGAACGTTCTCTTGCTGTTCAGCATCTTTGCCGGCGCAGCATTAGCGTGGACAGATGACCTTCTTCACAAGTTAGAAGCCTCAAAAGAGAACGCAACCTTGGCATTTGAATGCTACATCGAAAATGCCCTGTCCATTGCTGAAGATAATCGTACACCATTATCGCCTTCTGTCACTGCCATATCGGCGATATCAACCCTATCACACGTTGCTATCAACTCAGACGATGTATTGCCCACGAGGGTGATGCATCTTCGAAATCGTTGCTACTTGATGTGCCGCGAGATGATGATCCATCGTCTCGATAGCCCATCAGCCCAGAAGGAGAGAGAGGTCACTGGATCTAACGCCATTGAGTTAGAGGTCCAGAGACGCATATGGTGGAGTATGGCTGCTTCTGACTGGTATATAAACTCTCCCCGTACCGCAATTTGGTTTGCTGACCCTTTGCAGGTTGATGTCATTCTCGGGGACTTCCCAAGACGGTGTTTACACTTTTATCCCAAGACTCATGAATGTGCTCAAACCGCGCAACGTGGACGATGATATACTCACAGCGTCAGGTCCAACGCCATCTGAATTACCCCTTTCGGTCCCCACGGATATGACCATGTTTCTACTTCGAGTTAGGATGGCAGAAATAGCTCGCGAGATTGTTGATACCATCCCCCCAATTGCTGACGACACTACCGAGACCAACTACGATGTCATTCTTGGGCTCGATAAGAAGTTGCAAGACTTGGTCAACGACCTTCCAACCTTCTGCAAGCTGGATGCCAAGAGCACCGAGGAGTCTAGAGAAATCTGTGAGAGGAGACCGTCTATTTACTGGCAGAGGATAAGTGTTCACCTGGGTATTCATGCACGGATCTGCCGACTGCACCGACCTTATTACCTCGAAGCATATACAAACCCACAATACTCCTACTCTAGGACAGTTATAGTCCAGTCAGCATACAAAATCCTAGAACTCAGACGCATGATGGACGATGCCGATGCAAAGATCAAGTTTAGACCAGAGCGACATTGGGCCGTCTTCTTGCATGTCACGTCTGCGGCCCTCACCCTGGCAGTTGACCTATCACACAATCCTGAGGTACCAAACGCACAAGCACTGAAGGAGAAGGTATCAGCAGCATATGAGACTCTGAATGCGTCAAGAAAGAACGCGAAGAGCTTAATTAAGGGGATTGAGAAGAACATTGAACACGTCATGGGAACGTTACCGAAGCAGCGCCAGGCAAACGCGAGCTCAACTTCGCCAGCCACGGCATCAATCGCAAACCCAGAGTCTTCGGTTCTAGACAATGCATCTACTGGGATGGATGATATGCCTATGGGCACGCCTGAAGACTCCAACTGGGACGAATATTCGTACCAGCTTTGGTCCGACTTTTTGGCTGCAGTGCCTGATTTGGAAGGGTTTGAGTGGACGTCGCTCTTACAAGATGTGGACTTTGATCCGAACAACTTCAGTTAAAGGTATGGAATCATTGAGAAGCTAAATTCTGATTGCCTTTTGCGCCCTTGGCTGAGAAACTGTATGATGGAAGATGCTGGTAATGTAATGTCCGAGATCTATCTCTTGAGTATAGTAGATAAAAGAAAATCGATACTTTCAAAATTGTCAAAGACGGAATTTGGTGTAAATTATTACTATACAACCAATTACTATGATGCATTTATTTACAAAGTTCCAGAATCTTTAAAGTAATGGGTGGTATCGACTTGGGTACTGCGCACCACTGAATAATAGACCGAAACCCTGACATCTCGATATATCAAGTAAGAATGTATCTATCATAACGTATATTAAATCCATTTTAATTTATATCATAAGCCCAATCGGCCTTTGTAATGAAGTCCGGTCGGTCCAATCCGGCCACGTCGTCATGCTGATGGCCGGAAAAGGAAAGTGTCCTCCGCGGACCTCCGAGATTCATCTCCGGAGTAGCAGTATATAGATTCGCCGCTTAGTCGATCCTTCCAGACTCTGGAGAAGTATCCTATAAACTCGCCGCTTACTTTGTATCTCTGAAGCAGTATTATCTAGATTCACCGCTTACTCGACACTACTAGTCGGTGCTTGATATCTCCGGAGCATCATTATATAGATTCGACGCTCTCCCAAGGAAACTGTGACCAACATCATCACGTCACGATCAACCTAAGCGAAACAACATGAAACAAACCAGGGTGAGTCTTCCAAGACCTCAAGACTGTCAGTCTGATTCTAACATACTCCAGGCCATCATCATCGGCGGAGGACCCGCAGGGCTCGCAACCGCTTTACGATTGCACCAAAAGGCAAACGTCATCTGCACTGTCTACGAACTACGGCCAGAGCCCACAACTCTCGGAGGCGCTCTTGGAATCTTATCCAATGGTCTACGCCTGCTAGATCGGCTTGGCGTTTACTCCGAGCTCAAGCAACGCGGAAGCAGTCACTCAGCCATCACAGTTCACTCAATCAGCGGAGGTGTCCTAGGGCAAAGTGATATGGTGGGAGCAGCCAGGGACCAGACAGGATATGGATATATGCGAATCAAGCGAACTGATTTACAAGAAGCT
The DNA here is from genome assembly GCA_012932025.1 of Fusarium austroafricanum. Lineage (NCBI taxonomy): Eukaryota > Fungi > Ascomycota > Sordariomycetes > Hypocreales > Nectriaceae > Fusarium > Fusarium austroafricanum. The sequence goes on along the minus strand of JAADJG010000031.1, from coordinate 128,539 downwards.
ATGCTTCAGGCCGTTGAGAAGGCCAACATTCCTGTGCACTACAACAAGCGACTCACTTCTGTCACTGAGCTGGCGGATTCAGTTCGGGTGACCTTCTCTGACGGAACAAGCGATACCGCAGATCTTCTTCTTGGATGTGATGGTATTCATTCCGCTGTGCGACGACTCCATGTGGACCCTGAACAGAAACCACAGTATACTGGAATGGCAGGCCTTGGTGCTTTGGTTCCCGCCTCCAGTGTGTCAGAGTCCGCAAGGCAACAAATGAGAGGGATGAACGTCACAATGACCCAAGAGGGCATGTTTGGTGTTATGACTTGCACTGCTTTCGACGATGAAATCGTTTGGTTTTTGTCAAAGCAGGTCCCACTACCTGAGTCTGGGGATGCCCGTGATGGATGGGAAGTCCACCGAAGGGATGAAGTCGATGGTTTCAAGAAGAACTATCTTGATGTTTTGAAGGACGCCAGTGGAGAATGGGGAGATCACATGCGGGAGCTTATCGGCAACACGACTGCCGTCAGCTTCTATCCCATTTACAAACTACCCAGTGCCGGACGATGGTACAGAGGCCGAACCCTTCTTCTCGGCGACGCCGCGCACGCCATGCCTCCTCATGCAGGACAAGGTGTTGGCATGGCATTTGAGGACGCGTTCCTCCTTGCGAGACTTCTCGAGAAGCGGCAGTCACTTGAAGCCACTTTCAAGCAGTTTGATGAGATCCGAAGGCCCAGAGTGGAAGAGATCACCAGCAGAGCTACCGGAAATGCTAAAATGAGAAGGAAGACGGGACCGTGGGGTCTCTGGTTGAAGGAATGGGGAGTATGGATGTACTCGCGAGGTGCCTGGGCTTTTGGTATGGATCGATGGGGCTCGGAGGTGAAGCAAATGGTGTACGACATTGACGAGTTTGAAATCTGATTTACATTAGTGCTGACGTGAAACTTTGTATTGATAGTTGAGTATTTCAATGTAGATTGATTGTGAACAAGACGCGATCCTTGAACTTCAGTAAGCGCATGACCTCATGCTCTACATATAACATCTTGGCTGAACATGGATCAACGCTCTTCCGCGCAGGGCCCCCTTGAAAAATATTGGGCACGAATCCCGCAATGAAAAGGAGAAAATGCCGCAAACTTTTCAAATTTCTTTCTTTCTCATCTCATTTCTCTAAAGTTTGGTGACTGGCAAGTCAACAGTTGTGAGAGATTTCCACTAGAGTCACTGCACCTCATGATTTAGTGCTACTTTTGAGCACCAAGAGATGACCATACTACATTATTACTGATGAACTGATCTAGAAATCATTCTTTTTCTGGGTTTCATAGGTAAGCAGCATTTCTTTTCACTGCCCCTCCTCCACAATCGTCAATGATGAGACTGAAACAAATACTTCCATGGCTATGATCATACATGATTCAAGCTGTTTCCGATAATGTTACACAATCTGAGACATATTCTATCTAAAACTTCTGATGAATGAGACTCATTGAATACTTGCTGACTTTTCTATTGAAGGCACACCCGCACGGGCGAAGGTTCCTGACTGGCGGGAACGGTGGGAAGAGTCAGGTTCACGTCCATGCCATGACCGAGACAGCTAGCTACATCCAGGAAACAAATCAGATCAACTATTTTCTTTTCTCCCAGTCATTGAATACCCGAAAGCCACTCTGTGACCCGCTTCTCGCCACGATCACATGAAACTTTTGCCAACTCAGTTCAAAGGCCCAGTCTCGCTGAGACACGCAACGATGCCAGCAATAGCAGCCAATGTCCCATCCGGATTCTTGACACGCACTGTATGCAATCCCAACTCCTTAGCAGGATAGTCGTTTCCACCAGGGAAGATGGCATCTCCAATAAACATAATCTGCTCCAGAGGAATACCACTTGCAGTCGACAGTTTCTTCAACCCATAGCCCTTGTCAACTCCCTTTTGCGTGATGTCGATAGAAGTTGCGCCGCCCATGTTGATAGATAAGTCTGGAAGTCGTTTGTACAAATCAGCTTGAATAATCTTTCGCTTCGCAAAGTCTGGATCCCAAACTTCTTTGGCGGACACGGGCGCTTGCTGACCAAGAGCAGAGAAAGTAATTTGACTACCTCGATCTTCAATACGCTCACCCCAAGTCTGCTCTGGCTGAAACCCCGTAGCATCCAGCGAAGCATTGAAGGCCCCAATGATATTCTTCCTCTGCTCCTCACTGAACAGCTCTGCATATTCCACCTTCCACTCATCACCCTTATGCGTGTAGAGCTTAGTGCCCGTGGTGGGCATGAGCCAGAGCTTAGAAAGATCTGCTCGTGGCGGAAGGCGACTTGCGACTTGTTTCTGGAATTGAGGCCAATCGCCGCCTGAAATAACCGCGACGTGGGCGACGCTGAGAAGATCGGCTAGAGCTTCGCCCATTGAGTCGAGAAGCGGCTGCTTGCTCTCTGCGAGGGTGCCATCGAGATCGAATGCGACGAGTTTGATCATTTTTCTGGTTGCCAAGAATGGATGTTCACTTGGAGATGAAGGTCGGTGAGTGAGGGGTTGCTGACAAGAGTTGACACCCGTGGTCAAGTATGACTAAGGAGATGCATATATGAAACGCAGCCGCCAAAGATCGACGCCATTAGCAAGAGAGATAAATACAGCATAATGTGTACATGAAAATTTCGCTAAATCCCAAATCCCTTGATTCGCCGATAATAAACATCTTCAAAAGGAACTTGATGTCCGTCCCTCGCCGAGTTCAACTCACCCATCAACCGTTTGAGGTAGTGAAATCAACTTCAAAGCTCCCGAGCCTCCTGTCATCAAGCAAGTTCCCATCCACATCCTTCGTATCGGATTGCAGGACAATTGTGTACGTGAAAGTCGATCCCTTGGCGTGGCGCTTCTTGAAATCATCCCTTAGGTTCGTCGCTTCATCCAGCTGCTCCTTCGTAGACTGAGCCTCATCCTCGCCCTTTTTAGTCGTCGATTTCATCTTGGTCCACTCGTCATAAATTAATGACCAATTTCGTGTGGCAAGACCTTTTTTCATTCGTAGTTCCTCGAGACCATCCTTTAATGCGGCTATAGCTGTAGCCACTACCTTGCCTTTGAAGTTCTGCAGATTCCTGAGCGCTGTTGCGGTCTCCTCACATTCTTCGGTCAGCTTCTTCATTATCTGCCCTGATTTCTCAACAGCGTGCGATTGCTTTTCTTCAATGCTTCTGAGCCTCTCAACATTCTGAACAGCTTTCTTATGTATGTGCTCCGTACGCTTGAATTCGTCGTCCAGCTCGGTAAGCCTCTTATCGACCCCTGTTTGCCACTCCTTTGCGAAGGAATATATCCCCTCGTGAATCTTCATGTTGAGCTCTTCCTCTGTAAAGCTGATGGTTACATTATCCAACTTTTGTAGCGACATTCTCGAAGGTGGCCTAGAACCGTTCTGGATAGGAATCGCCGCCGTAGACATGCCGTTGATACCGTCCTGTCTATGGTGTTGTTCAGCTGGCAAATCGTTGCGTCTTTGTTGGTCGCGCGGCTGGGGAACCAAATTAGAATCGGAACCCTGATCACCCTGTTCTTTCATGTCATTCCCATCTGTGCCTGGCACCACCGTAGGTTTAATAGGCGCCTCGTTGTGTTCGGTTGTTGCTGTCTCGGGGGCGCATAGTGCCATGCCTGAACGGCTTCCACTCCTCAATCGCTTGTAGGGGCGTGTAGGCTGTGCATGTGAGCTTGCATCCTCAACTATGCGCCGTTTACAATCAGGCCTAGCCAATTGTTCACTTTTATCAATGGAGGATAAGAATATGCTCTGGGGAGTGGGCTTTGGTGTTTCGAGTCCGCCTTGCGAAAATTCCTTTTTCAGCAAGCTTAGAGCCCTGTCAATATCGGTTTTTGTGAGCTTCTTTTTCCCTTCAATGGTTTTGTGCTCGACGACTGCCAGTACTGCGGACCTCAGCCTAGCCCTCTCTTCCCTAGTCAGCTCTTCCTTAGGCGGTCGATCCGGGAAACCTTGGAGGACCAGGCCCAAAAACTTGGAGAGAACAGGTGAATCCCATTTAGTACTGCGACACCAAGGCGCGATGGTCTCCCAGGGAAACTGGCCGGCGCGCTCCTTTATTTCCAGCGCGGCTTTCTTCTCCCTCTCATTAAGAGTATGAAAAATGACGTCAGTCTCCTTGGAGCTACTCATGGCAGCCATATTGGCACATCAAAGATAAGAAAAGGAAAGTGATTTCAAGAGAGAGAATGAAATGAGAGACAGTGAGGGAAAGGGGTGTTGTTTGTTGGTTTTGGTTGCTCGTCGCAGCAAAAGAAAGAACAGATTGGCTGGAGATCACCAATCAAGACCCGGGAAAGGCTAGAACCGCAGTAGCAAGGCTCCAGTAAATGCCCTGGGAATGTGCCACTGCAACATTATATCACACGCTAATGCAGCCACTATCATCCAACCCTCGTCGTATTTTGGCAGTTTTGGGTTCTATTCAAAAACACAGACGTAATTGTTTATGATAGATTGATGAGAAAACTGTTCTCAACGCACGCATTGAACTGGTATTGGTCGAAAATGGCAAAAGATAAGACGCCCATTCATTGCCCTAGGATATATCAGAATATCATGAGTGTACCTCCAGTTTTGGTAGTTAATCATGCAGATATTAATTGGAATCCTAGCTGAATAGCTCAAGCTCTAGGCAAGAATGCAAGGCAGCTTAGACGTTACAAAATGACTTGGCCAAGAGTCTCAACAGCCCGTTAAGAGTTTCGATATCTAATTCCTTCTATACAGAAACACTAATGCCGGTCAAGGATAGTAGTATGTTCGTATTCGCCTCGAAAGCGAGCCAGATTAACCTAGTACGGAGCAAAGTCTCACGTAATCTTGGAACCGAGATCCACCATCGGAGGATATCGAGCCGATCCATTATATTGTCTATCCTTGCCCTTATCCATAAATCAAGCACAAGGTTTTAGTTCGTACCTCCGTAAGCTTCGTGTTTGAGATGATCTGCAATACAGATCCCAAGGTTGGTAATCAGACGATGCTACACGAGAAGATCTACAGGGTTTTCATCCTTATTCCTACTACATCCCGGTTCGTGCCCCCTTTACTTGGATGGCATATACAGTTTGCTTGCAGTTTAAATACATCTTATATCTCATTAACTCATCTAAGACTCTTCAACGTCCATCCCTGGTATACAAGCTTCTTAGCCATGCATTTCGTTCACTTGTTAGCTGTTTTTGCTGTCACGTCTAGTGGATTCTTGATCCCCTCGGTATCTCTAGGCCAGTACTCTGTTGGCTTGAACATCGAAACATTGACAGATGAAACAAGATGGGACCCGTACGCTCCTGCAGACAACCCTCAAAAGCGCCGTATTTTAGCTTCTGCTTTCATTCCAGCCAGCCTCCCAAATCAGCCCTGTCCACGTGGAGAAGTTAATATGAGCTATATGCCCCCCAAAGCCTCAAACGTTTTCGGGAAACAGGCGGAAGCTATGGGACTTCCACGAGGGTTCTTCGACGGCCTGGAGATGGGGCTCTGTCAACTACCTGATTCTGAGTCATCAACAGAGAAACCGGACGGGCAACAAGCAAAGTTTCCTGTGGTAATCTTCTCTCCTGGTCGTGGTGTATCGAGACTCATGTATAACATCATGGCGTGGTCGTTAGCCAGCCATGGTTATGTTGTTCTTACCTTGGACCATGCCTATGATGCTACCATCATTGAGTATCCTGATGGGACTTCCGTTGTTGGTGTAGTTGGTGAAGCAAACCAGACTGTTCTTGAGAGATCCGTTGAAGTCCGCCAGCAAGACATTTCATTTGTCATCGACCAACTCACCAACGTCTCTACCACGGAGACACTTCTTGCTCAGACGGAAGTCGATCGCATCTTTGTTTTTGGTCAGTCAATTGGTGGAGCTACCGCTGTATCCGCCTTGTTCAACGATGACCGAATCTATGGAGTGATCAATCTGGATGGAGACATGCTTGGCCCGGTTGTCAAAGAGGGTCTTGACAAACCCCTGTTCCTGATCGGAAAGCCTCATTCCCGAGAACAGGGCTCCTCATGGAACCAAACTTGGGAAAATCAACATGGACCTGGCATGATGATGCAGATTGACGGAACAACGCACCTATCATTCTCGGACATGCCGTTGCTCGCCACGCTCAAAGATATTCCTAAGGACTCAAAGGCCAAGGTAGAAGCGGCGATCGGAACAATTGATGGCAAGCGAATGGCGGCTTTGATGACTGAGCTTATGGTTGCGGTTCTTGAGAATGTATTTAACGGTGCTGAGAACGGTTTATGTGGCTTAGTTAGGGGCCGACGAGAGGTGACGGTCTTGGAAACCAAGGGAATCAGTTGCCCATGAAGAAGCTGAATATGGATGAGTATAGACAGGAAGACATGGTCACAACTCATCGACCTATCTGTGTTCTTTTAAAGTTATAAATGTTCATAGAATTGACGACCTTTGTGCAATTCTGTGTAAAATGTTGGTTCCGTGCCGAATGCCGACTGCATCGACGCCACGAATGTCATTAGGCTTGAGACTATCCAATTGACGCTTACGTCAGATCATCAATACTCAGGCTCTTGTAACAAGATTTGATAGTTACTATTTCGCTGTCCTCACAAGAAAGTAATCTCAACCAGACTCCAGGTGCAGGTCTTAATAGAACACAATGGCACCTACAATCTTTATCGTCCCTGGGTTTTACGAAGGCCTAACAGTCTTCCAGCCTCTAGCCGACGCCCTCGATATACGCGGCTTCAAAACAGTAATCAGCACGATCTCGAGCACAGGCAATACTCCTCCAGATAGCCCAACCATGGATGACGATATTGCCAACATCGCCAAGGACCTTGCGCCGGTGGTTGAACAAGCGGGCACCGAAGGCGTTGTCGCTGTCATGCACTCTGCTGGTGGCTTCATTGGTAGCGGAGCCCTTCGAGACCTGTCTTCCATAGCCAGATAGGCTGGTGGAAAGCTTGGCGGGGTTAAGAAGATTATCTTCCTCACTGCTGGTGTGGGGTTTGAACAAGGGTCGATGCCCTTCTTCGATTACGATGTATAGCCCTTCAATTCCCCCATAACGCCCTGTTTCTAACTACGATAATAATTCAAACGGGACACAGTCCTGTAAAGATCCCCGGGTCCTATTTTTCAATGATTTTTCGGATGAGGAGGCCAATAGGTGGCTCCCAGGACTTCAACATCAGCCAGACAAAGGCTGGGCCACCAAACTCGAGTATTGCGGATGGAGAGAGGTGCCAAATGTCTACCTCATTTGCGAGAGAGACAACGTTTTGCCTGTTGCAGTTCAGAAATAGTTCGCAGGACTGGCGGGAAGCGAGATTGTCAGGATTGATGCTGGACATGTGGCGCAACTGAGCCAAACCGACAAGATAGCGGATATTATAACTTCACATGCTCGTTAAGGCAGTGGTGCTATTCTTTTCAAGTTTGCTTGGATGCAAATCTTTAATTATCACAGCACAGCACTTCTTGTCGTCCCTGCAGGACTGGGTTTCTTGATTGTAGTATCTGGGTTCCGTGCATTATTACTTCCGCTCCAAGCTAGCCCACGCATTCGTTATTTCCATTACCGCCTATTTCTACTCCAACCTCTTCCTTCATTCTTCAAGCGGTAATTTTAGAAGAATCGGATCATCTCTGTATTCAGTGTTGCACCGTCGACAGAACTGCCATATCAACCCTCTCATCAAACTCCGCGATTGTATCATGCATATGCTCTCCCTTCCTGGCTCGACACAGTATCTGTAGAACGTGCGGTTCGTGATTGTTGTATTGCAGAAGGAGCACAAGTAAACAACCTGTAGTATGATACACATTATGAGACGAGATAAATGGTGACGTTCTGGCTTGAGTTTGACGGCACGAGTACGGACATATCGCAACGACGAGTCCTGGAACATCGCGCATACTTATACCGAAAGTATTGACCTGAATTGTGTATGTAGCATTTGTGAATCATTCCGTGTGACTTGGCTGTGGTGTTGTTAAATGCTCTGCTCAACGTTATTCAGAACTTGTACTAGCGGTGAAACTGCACAGAGATGGCAGATGCGGTGGTGGAACTACAAGACTAAAGTTCTAAACGACCAACCCAACATTCCCACCGCATCACTGGGGCACTTAACTTGAGTCCTGTTTCGTGTGCTTTATTGTCTTTCTCAAGTCGATTCAGACGAAGTCTAATGGCCAGATCCTCACCACGAGCGGCCCAACAAGTTGAAGATGGACTATACCAGGCCTGGAACGAACGAGATCGCCAGCCATAATCGTCTACGTGTGTTGGACAGCTCGATTGCAGCTATGATAGCCAAGGGCTAATTCATGATTTTGTCATAATGGCCAGAGCTAGGAGTCTTTTTTTTTTATTTCGATGAGAGTTGACAAGTAAAAGCCTTCGTCATTAGCCTCGAAAGAAAGATGACATTCAGGTCAGTCTTGATAGGGTGTAAAGATGTCATTGAAAGCCAGACAACTAATTATTTTTTATTATGAGTAAGAGGTCCAGAATGTGTGAGGCGCACCATTTACCGAAGCTCCAATACTAACATTCATTGAAACTTCTCCAAAAGGCGGGATGTTTTGACTTTGTCGAGACCGATCAAAATTTCAGCCATAAGCATTAACAAAAACGATACGCTAGCAGCGCTTTCATTGGATTGATAAGTTCTATTTTCTCACAAAGTCCAGAATTTGAAGCTTGTTTTGTCCGCCAATGTCAACGGTCAAACCTCGTTGGATAGATGCTGTAGAGCATGCTAGGTCATGATAGGATCTCAAGCACGCCATGAAGCACGTACTGAGTCAGCATAATTCCTAATTTCTACGGAGGCTTAGACATTATATCGGAAAACATCATGCAATTCAATGCTGACGAGAGACGAAGCCTTACGACATTTTTTAACTCGGCAATTAAGGGACATGCTTACTGTAAGATAAGGATTTCTCGCCGCGAAGGAAGCAATACGACTCGGCTTACCTTTTTAAGATGTATGAACGGAAGAGTCTTGTCGTAATTCAATATGTCATAGAACAGCCCAAGTCACGAGTTTCTCCAAAAATAGACTTTTGGCCAGTGTCGGAAACTAGACGGTAGCTTGTCCCAAGCCAGATGCCGCAGTAGTCCAATCCTGCAAATGTCACCATTTTGGTTGCGCGACTTTCCCGCCTTTTGGGTCAAGTGCAGAAGCCCCTTGTAAGCAATACTACATTACATCGTGGAGTTTGAGGGCATGTGACGCTGAGGCTGAGTGCCAGCGGGTGAAAGTTCTGTCAACCTTGCATATGGATGGTGACATGGCTGATCACAAATGGGAGAGGAGATATTTGAGACAGAACTGATGAAGCTTCATTCACCGCCAGTATGTCACTGTAGAGCGGGAAGAAAACAAAAGTGCACCCATCATCTACAAGCTTCACTTTCTGGATGGCTTTTGGACAAACCAAGTCGTGACCCGGTCAGGCCCTTATTCATAGCATAATAGTATACTAATTATAAGGTTAATTCCAGAATATGTCTCACAGTTGACCATGTGCACTACGCAATACAGTAACTCGTATTGCTGGTACCGTCTCTGCATGTCTTGGTCTCTACACCCTCATCCAACTCAAGGCAGTCTGTCATATTTGTCCCCTCCGCCTCCGCCATCGGGCGTTCTCGAGTCCCGAGGTCTCTTGTGTTCCCCAAATTGACTCAGACGGAATAACTCGTCTTGTCGGAAAATCTTAGCACACTAGAATTGGGCTGTGCAATTGGTTATTTTTAAGCTTACTAAATGAGTCGAGCTGAAGGCTCCGGTTATGAGTTGGGCTGAGCTTATTCTCGGCTTGACTGGGACTTCCGTCATAGAACGGTTCCAACGCTGACCCGATGAGATTTTGAAGCCTGCTGCAGAGCTGAACTTTTTGGCTTGATATCTGGACTTGGGGGCCAGCAGATCACGCAACTGTCCGCAAATATTTGCACATTCAACAGCCAGATCGACAGCAGATACGAGAAGGATCAAGTCTCCCAACTTGGAATACTCTAGCCAAGAACCAACTGCCAACACACAAAGTGCAGAAAGCGGTGGCACAGATGACCTCGATTTCCTGGTAGTTCGACTTTAACTCCTCAGCCCCAGAGCCCGATATCTCGGGTTAATAGTACTTGCGGGGTAAAAGTTGTCCTCGGAGCTGACACCCTCTCCGGGGTTGGTCTCCACCATATCGGAGAAGAGGGGCCGTGATCGAGACCCTCAGCCCTGACCAGTTAGGGATAGCTTCGTGCGCAGCAGCTAGCGCTGATCTTTACCATGGTTTGATCAGGCGCAGCAGCTTGTGGAAGGATGCGAGAGCTCGGGGCACCCGAAAATAGCAATTTGGCTGACTGACGTACAGTAGGGCATGACATGAACCACTGTCAAACTGCAGCTCAGCCTTACCAAAATGCCACTTCCGATTTTCAGTGTGAGCTATGGCGTTGGTGGTGGATACTGCGCCGGCCACCACGTTGTTAGGTAGTGAGTCCACGAGCTTGGCAATGCCTCTTGAGATTGATTCAAGTGCCAAACAAATATGTATATAAGAGTTGATTGATTCCCTCACTTCAATTCATTCTTATCATTCTCATCATCCTCACTCTTCTCTTCTACAACATCTCAATACCTTCGCTACAACACCAACACCGTCGCTAACTCTTACAACAACTTCAATCGCTTCAGCAACTTTCTCATACATCTTTCTCTACATCTAAACAAATTCACTCAGAATGCGTTACTCATACACTATCCTCGCCTTTGCCGCTACGGCTCTGGCTCTTCCCACTGCAAAGCCCGCCGATGATGGCTCCTGGAGTCCTGGTATGTTTTGCATCCTGCTTCTCAAAAAGACAAACACTAACAATACCAGGCAAATATGAAGGCGGCAACACTGGAAAGGACGACGGAAAGTGGACTCCTGGCAAATATGAGGGCGGAGACACTGGCTTCGATGATGGCCAATACCACGGCGGCAAGAAGGAGAAGCGCAACGATGACGGAAAATGGTATCCTGGCAAATAGTAAGCAGGCTTGAATCCTCCAACATTAGCATCCACCCATACTAACATCTCCCAGCGAGGGCAAGCCTCAGACCAAGTACGACGACGGAAAATGGTATCCCGGTAAATATCCCGGTGGCAAGGAGAAGCGAAACGACGATGGCAGCTGGTATCCAGGCAAATACGAAGGAAAGCCTCAAACCAAGTATGACGACGGCAAATGGTACCCTGGAAAGTATCCTGGTGGAAAGGAGAAGCGCAACGACGACGGAAAATGGTACCCCGGCAAGTATGAAGGCAAGCCACAGACCAAGTACGACGATGGAAAGTGGTATCCCGGAAAGTACCCTGGCGGCAAGGAGAAGCGCAATGATGATGGCAAATGGTATCCTGGAAAGTATGAGGGCAAGCCTCAAACCAAGTACGACGATGGCAAATGGTACCCAGGAAAGTACCCAGGTGGAAAGGAAAAGCGCGAGGACGATGGCAGCTGGTCACCCGGCAAATACGAGGGTGGTGACACTGGAAAGGACGACGGAAAGTGGACTCCTGGAAAATACGAAGGCAGTGATACTGGCTTTGATGATGGTCAATACCACGGTGGCAAGAAGGAGAAGCGAAATGATGATGGTAGCTGGCACGAGGGAAAGTATGAGGGCGGCGATACTGGCTACGATGATGGAAAATGGCACCCCGGAAAGTATCCCGGTGGTAAGGAGTAAAACGGTTCTTCGGTATTTGAATTTCTACGGAGTTTGGGATTGGACTTTGGGACCCCGCATAGCATTTATATTTCTCATTCCTTCTCTTCTAAATGGCTTCACATGGCCACTATTTACAGATATGCCTTTATCTACATAGGACACTCCTTTCAATAATACATACCGGTATAACTTCAAACAATCGCTTCTTCTTCTTGCTGAACGCTGCTTGCTCTTTAGTCCTTCCAATGACAGATCTTGATCACTAGTCTCATAATAATTATTTAATGCATTCAGTTGATGTTGGGTTCAGCTTATCATACTATTTTGGGTGTTTAGGGTTCTACGTCGGTGACAAATTCCCTGGCGCATCGCAGTTAGCCGAAGTGCAAGGACCGCGTAGATTATCCTGGAGGATCAGCGTGACTGGGATCCTTCCACTGCGCATATCTGACCCCTCATTCCTCCATCACCTACTGACAGACCGACTTCCTACCAACCATGACAGAGCTTTGCAACCTTGAGCGAAATCCGTCGCTTGAAATCACTCTTCAAACAGGCAACGTCCAACCCAGTCAACATGAACCCGCCACTGTTGTCGAGACCAACAATCCCGCCCATGAGCCAGAAGCCGAGTACCCAACAGGCGTCAAGTTCTGGCTCATCATCCTCTCTGTTGCCGCTGTCCTTGTGCTCGCAAGCATAGACATGAACATTGTCGCCACCGCTGTCCCAGCCATTACAGATCACTTCCATACCGTAGTCCACGTCGGCTGGTACTCGTCGGCCTTCCGACTTTGTGTCTGCGCCTTTCAATTCATCTTTGGAAAAGCATACAAGCTGTTTTCAGTGAAGCGTGTGTTCCTTTTCTCCAATGCCATCTCCATTGCAGGATCTGTCATATCTGGCGCAGCTGTCACGTCTACAATGCTGGTCATTGGGAGGGCTGTTGCGGGACTTGGATCCGCTGGTCTTTTCGCGGGGTCTTTCATCATTATAGTCCAATGCACACCTCTTCGACGACGGCCAGTGTTTCTTGGCGTCATGGGGGCTGCAGAAGGCCTGGCCACCATCGCTGCGCCGCTGCTTGGTGGCGCTCTCCAAACACTTAGCTGGCGATGGTGTTTCTTCATCAGCGTACCCACTGGCATCGTCACTCTCCTTCTTACGATGTTCTGCCTTTCTGATACGCAGAAGCCTAGTTCTATTGCTCACATGACGTTCGAGCAAAAGGTAGCTGAGCTCGATCTCGTCAGCAATGTTGTTCTTCTCCCAGCTCTGACAAGTTTATTTCTCGCGTTTTCATGGGCTGGAACGATGTACTCATGGGACAGCGGCGCAGTCGTTGGCCCTCTTGTGGTATTCGCTGTTCTCTTTATCGTCTTTGTCCTGAATCAGATCAGACGAGGCGACGCTGCTGCGCTTCCTCCACGCATTATGAAGCACCGAAGCGTGATCGCCGGTTTCATCTTTATATTCTGCGTCAACAGCACAGGCGTCGTACTGGAATATTATCTGCCCACTTACTATCAGTTAGTCCGTGGATACACCCCCGTCAAGAGCGGCTACATGATGTTACCTATCATCATCGCTGCGACCATCGGTTCGCTGATCCATGGCGCTGGTACAAGTGCCTTCGGATATTATACACCGTTCATGCTCTTTGCTTCTATCATCATGCCCATTGCTGCGGGCCTCATCACCACATTCAAGATCGATACTAGTTTTGAGAGGCTTATCATATATACTGCACTGTCCGGCCTGGCTTACGGCATTGGCTTCATAGGGCCTCAAACAGCTGTGCAGACAATCCTCCCTGACCAAGACGTCCCGCTTGGTTTGTCGATTATGCTCTTCGCACAATCTTTTGGCCCGGCTGTCACTGTTCCCATCGCACAGGTACTCTTCACGAGCCAGCTCTCTGTGAACTTGAACAACGTCGTGCCAGGCCTGAACCAAACGAACATCAGCAATAACGGTCTCACAGAGATGGTATCTAACGTGCCACCGGCAATATCTAGGGAGGTACTCGTTGCTATTGACAAAAGCCTTGGACAGACATTGTATCTGGTTGTTGGGCTAGCCTCAATGGCAATAGTTGGAGGCTTGATGACAGAATGGCGATCAGTGAAGGAGAAGCGGGAATAGATATGCGTGTCAAGTCTTATGAGATATTTGGCAGATCTATTTATCTTGGCTATACTCGGCTGCGAATATTCTTGGCTGTTTTATCACTACATCGAACGGACTTAGCTAGCGAAGCTGCGCTTCTTCAACCACCGGTTCACCAACTCCAAACCCTGTTTCGGCTTATCCTGAGGAACCTATCATGACAGATTAGCATCATTCCTTTATATAGATCACAGCAACTCACCATATGACCAGCTCCATCGACAGTAACAAAAGAGAATGTCGTCTTCTTATCAGTGTCTCCCATCTTGATCTTGGCCTCCTTGTACCATCCAATCTCTTCACCCCAAGCCCCCCACGTCTTCGGTGACTGAGCAACATAAGCCGGCTGTCCCTTCCAGGTCATGCTGTTACTCCATCTCAGGTTACCAGCCGTATTGCACGCAAGATCCAGGTTTCCTTGGTACATCAGCACATCAACATCATGACCGAGCAAGTACAGGATCTGTGTCTGAGTACTGATTCCCGTGTCAAACCCCAAATCGAAGGCGTTTGACACATTCATAGAAACAATAGAGTAGTTTGTCACCGCATTTGGCACGCCCAAGGCTTTGAAGACATGTGGTTTGTTGAGATACTTATCGATGAGGGCTGATTCCTTATAGCACAGATCATCTCCGGACACGCATGGGGTGGTGATATCGAATCTGTTTCTGTTACCACCGGCACCAGATTCGCCATCATACCAACTAACGACTCCGTCCCAACAGACTTGCGCAGCAGCAGCGCAGATGGCATGGTCGGGATGGTCGTAGCATACTCGTCCGAGGTCCAGACATCGTGGAAGGTTCTCGGCCATGATGTCACAACGGGTACTGTTGAACAAGGGCTTGTCAACGCCTGGGTTTGTAGTGCAGAGTGTCTCCCAATATCCGAAATTGGTGTCTAAAGGCGAGACGTAACCGTTGCCAATGAGAACTGAGTCAAGATTTATTTGGGGGCGCTTGGGGTACAGTTTGTTCTGTGCAACGATTGTCGCTCCCAAAATCGGAATATAGTGGCCCTGGAAGGTCAGTAAACATCATCAGGCTATATCAGACACTGCTACTTACTCCATAACTCTCGCCTGAGATGTGAAATGGCCTATCCGAAAGATCTGGAAAGACTTGGCTTACAAAGAGCTGCAAAAACTTGTGCATACTCTCAGCAGCGACAAACGAGTTTGATGGAATTGGTTCGCCATCATCCATGTATGAGAAACCAACACCCGCAGGTTGGTCGACAAAGATGTAGTTGGCATTCTCATTCCACCCGTAAGGGTTGTGAACTGTGCCATTTCCATGCTTATTTATCAGACAAGGCCCAAGTTCCTGAAGCAGTCCCAACATGGAGGAGCCTCCAGGACCTCCTGTCAACCAAAGCACGAGAGGATCAGTAGCCGGCGCACTCTTGCTCTCAAAATACCAGAAGAAGAGATGCTGGTGTCCGACATCGAGCCATCCAGTGTACTGCTTTACACGGGCATCGCAAATCGAGTCGTCGACCTGCTCTTTGATGCGGATGCTATGTCCCGGGAATAGTGAACTTTGGTGAACCTGAAACGCGGATGCTTGCGGTGAGTCTGCGCTGCTAAGAGGGAATTGAGACGCGAAGACGCCCAATGATGCCCCGGCGAGAAGTAGTGCTGTTTTTAGAATACCCATGGCTGCAATTCTTGCCGGTGAGCAATTCTGGCGGAGGTGTCGATGAAGGCTATAAGATTCTCAGATGGCAGCGAAAACGGCGCCACTCCCAGGACAAGGTTATGTAATACCTGCAGAGATGACGACAACGAGCTCAACAAGGGCGAATTGCAAAAGGTCCTTCAAAAGGGCCTGCACGTTGTTTCAACTTATCTTTGCCCCCGCTTTTTTTGCCGTGTAGGTCGGATCAACTCTAGTCTTGATAGGGAAGCTCGCAGGAGATAACTGAGAAAATACGACTGAACAATAGACAATACGCCACATAAATAGGTCAAATCGATACAATCTGCGTGGCCCCTTGCGTATGCTGGTCAGCCGGCCCAGATATGTCCCGATCCTGAATACGCATCACAGACAGAGCCTGTTTCGAAGTAGCCATCATGTGGGATGAGAATCATGGCTATAGGTTTCAGACTAGTCATAATCTTCCATTTCTTCAACATTGTCCAAGTCAATCCCTTATAATTCTCGCTCCCAACCCTTCGTCCTCATCCCATAAGGCTTCACCGCCCTTCAACAAGGATCGATAGCTCAGTGGTACGAGCGAGGGATTGCAGATCCCTAGGTCGCGTGTTCGATCCACGCTCGGTCCTAGACATATTCTTTTTGCCGTTGTTGAGGGTTTAAACAACAACTCAATGCACAAAGCACAGCATCGTTTATCTCACGTTCCTATCCAGCACTTTTCGGAGAGTCATCTAAGAAGTTGACAGAAAGCAGGAATTTGCCAGAAGCAGTCGTTCATGAAATCTGGGTGCTCTTTCGTTAGAGTATCGAACCAATCTCGCGATACTGTCATCTGTCGCATAACCTCATTATCTTTGCGAATGAATATTTCTCTTTTAAAATCAACAGCAATGCTTCGAAGTCGGCTATCTGGAAGGCTGCAAACTTTTGGAATTGGCGAGAGAAGTTCGTCAAGAGGACAGGTTTTCCTGTTCCCGAGTTATTGACAAGCCGAAGCAAACTCCCTAAGTCTTAGAATGTCGTACTTGTGCCCGACAGTATATATGATGACATGGTCAGTGAGAGTTGGAGTTTCATAATATTCAGGCTGGTCGTTTTCAAATACGTAGGAGCCCAAATAGAGAAAGTTTATCAGCCATCATACAACCCAAACTAGATAAACAAATAGATTATACTCATTTTTCGATAATTCCTAAGGTCAGCGACAATTGAAAATATCTACCTTGAACTTCCCTTAGCAGATGAAGTCAAAATCAGTGGACTTGTCATTTTTTCGAGTGCTGATAATTGGGTTAGCTGGCGGTGTCTATGAATTCATGGTGGGAGTACATACCGCCACAATTTCTTTCGCATAGCGACATGGTCCATTCGATCCGTTAAATATTCTATATTGCAAGGTGTTTTAGGGACTGTAGCTAATTTTGATACCAACTTTTATTGTTCCAAGATGGGATGGAAGTTGCTTCTTGCCTTAGACTTAGACACAGGAAACAAAGTTTTCATCCAGTGCGTGAATAAATGAGCATGTTCTCGAGGAAATTGTCCTGTCTTTAGATATGGAAGTCGTTTCTCATACTTAAATGTGATATTTATTACGTTAGGATATTCGTACTTTCGCTACATATATAATATCGATTTATTTTATATCTTTAGCTTAGGCTTTCCATTATTCTTTTGGCAGCACTCTAACCAATGAACGATAAGCAGTAGAAATAATTTTATGGAATCGAAGTCTTGTTTTACCTTCTAAGTTTCTTAGTCGTAGCTACTATGAAAACTTAAACTGGCACGTACGTATCGCCGCCATGGGACCCTCAAAATTATATGACCAACAACGTCGTGACTAGTCTTTCAGTCCTCGCGCCTGAGAACATCTAGCAACCTTTGCCAATCGTCAAACTGCAGGGATAGTTGCCATGTTCCAAGGCCACAAAACATGCAAGAGGCTCCGTTCTCACCCCACTGTCGACATCTGTCCATTTGGCATTTCTTCACGTTTTTAAACCTCAACATGAAAAATAGCAGGTCCTTGATAAACTCAGGGCAGACACCAAATAGTTCTTCTATCGTCCTCTCTGAACCCGTCAGCCAGGTGTCCAAGAAAAGTTCCATCCGTGCAAAAATCATAGCACCGTCGCGAGCTCGTTGCGAAACGTGCAAAGGAATTGCGTAAAGCTTGGGAACTGAGTCAATGAAGTCCTCAAAAAGGTCATCATCGTCCTCGGAAATGTCAACCTCAAACTCTCTCAGGCAATCGAGATAGTTTGACAACGATTTTTTCTGTAGCCCTGGAATAATGTATTTGTCTGCCACTGAAAGCATCACTGCGTGTGTCGAAAGAGGAGCGTCGGCGGATACTGAGTAGTCACCAGTATACATGTATTCGACCATTCCCTCAACTATCTCGAGGGGGTGTTCGCTTATATCATAGGTCCCGGTTAAAGCTTCCTATGGATTAATTAGTACAACACAACGCACAATGCCTCAAGGAGTTACTCATACCTTGAATTTCCCGTTGCAAGCTGCATCGAAAACGTCAGAGTGGGCAGAGATTATGATCTTGTGGACAGGGATCGTCTTTCCATGGCAGGTAAAGGCAAAGTCGGTATTCTTGCCGGCTTCTCGCGCCTTTTGCAGACGCTGAAAGAAGGTGTCGTCAAACATAGTGATAGGGTTGCCTGGATTTGCAATGGGAGAGGAGTTCGATCTTCTGATTCTAGATCAGGAGGAAGAGTAGTCTTTATATATGCAGAAGATAGCGTCACAAAGTTGTTAGCTGAGCGAATTATTAAAGCTTTATTCATACGACGAATACTTTATTCGCAGCACTACATAATACCTAGAGTATAAACCATCAGAAAGGGCTTAGCAGAAGCACATCGTACTTGGCCGTGAACTCGGAGCGTAGAAGAAGGGCAGATCCTATCTGAATCATTTCATGTCCGCATGCTGCGAATTGCGGCTAACTTCTTCGCGGTCTTCACGTCACCCTTAGCTCTAATTTACAGTAATAGCAAGCACTTCGTCCGAAGTACTACTTTGATCACGCATGGGGCACCTTTCTTTCTAAACTCATAGAACTTGGGCGCTCCCTTTCGAGCCATATGAGCGGCTATTAAGCTTTTTTATCTGAGGAACCTATGAAAGTTTGAGTTCTCAACATTCAGGCATCATGAATAACAAGCATTTTTCACGTCCATTTGAAAGTTTATCCTTTTTTGCGCATATTATTAGTCAATGAGTGGCTTTCTTATAAGGAGAGCATGAGTTGCTTGGAACATGAAAAAACCTCTGCCTTTCACACAACTGATGTCAAGTTTCCCAGTGCGACTCACAAACCCCCCTACTATCTTCTCATTCCCTATTCTATATCTTCACAGCGACATTTTCTCGTCTAACTAAACCGGATACCGCTGTCATTTGGAAGGTGGGAAGGACGTCAGAGCTGAGAAGAACAAAAAAGGCAATGTCGTGACAATGACCATCGCCACGTCCAAGCTATTCACATTTATCGTTGGCGCCCATGAGACCAAGTTTACCATACACTCTGCCCTCGTTACGAATCAATCTCAAGTTTTGAATGTGTTGGTCAACAGTCACTTTAAGGGGTCCTTGGAAGGCACTGTCAAATTGCCCAGCGTGGATGAGGCAACCTTCCTAAGCTTTTGGGATTTTGTTTACTCGGGAGACTACGGTGCTCCTCAAGTCGGAAATGGCGAAGATTTGGGGAGCCATGATGACGGAATAGGCTGGTGGGAGGGTAGCACGGGGGCCGAGTTTGCTCGACTCTTCCAAGAATGCTCCGGCCAGGACACCAGGAAATCAACCCACCCACATAGGTCACCAATCTGGAACAGTTTTTTTAAGGCCTGGGCTCCCAAACCCCGACCAAGAGTATCGGGTCACTGGAGAATCTGTCCAGAACTCTTGACGCATCATGCCCGAGTCTGCGTATTCGCAGATTACTACGGGGTAGACGGCCTCCTGAAAATTGCCCTCGGCAGGCTATTCTCCGGCTTGGAGATGACGGTTCCTTCGGGCGATGGGTGGACTCGCGTGATGGAATTGCCGTCTCTTACTTTTCACAATCTAGCCCCTCAAGCACTGCAAAACCTCGTGGCGCACTATGTTGCTTGTCACATTGAGGTTTTCCGGAGTCAAGAGGGGTTCCAGGATATGATGCAAGATCCCCAATGTTCGATGAAGGATCTGGTGGTGGAGTGTTTGGCGAGACGGGGCAAGAAGATTTTCTAGACTTGGGGAAGTTTGTCTATCGAAGACTCATGAAGGTATCCTAAACTTACGATTACATCATTATAAAACGATGCTAACATTTTTATGAGTTTAAGATATCTTGTACTATAATTATCCTAATGTTTAGCTAAAGGGATTTGGCTTCTTTTTATCAAGGCCAGCCGTCTTCAAGTGGCTTAAGGGATGACTGGGAGGCCTACCAACCAACAAATCTTTGACGTAATCATGGAGATTGAGGCTTGCAGCAATACATATCTAGACTTACGTTCATCCCCGCTTGAAGCAGTGATGTTTCATATCCCGACCAGGCCCAAGCAGAAATCTTCACAACGCCAAGAACATGATGCCACTCGAGGACAGGCTGCGCATGAAGAGGTACATGAGTTCAGTTTATCTATCGAATCGGCTCAGTGTTAACATTATTGAGCAGGGCGCAGGAAAATAGTGAATTCACGGACTTCGCATTCACATGTGACGGCCAGACGATCCCCTTCCACAGAATCATTGTCTGCGGCCAATCGGAAGTATTTCAAAGAGCATGCACGGGCAATTTCAAGGTACCCGATAACCAAGCATATGAGAAAGTTGTCTGACTAGGTCCAGGAAGCATCATCTGGGACATATGGCTTGAGCGCTCACCCACTTGATGAAGTGAACCGGATGGTGGACTATCTGTATACTGGGGAATACTCTGCTCCGTCTGACAAGAGCATCATCCTCGTTACCCATTCGACAATGTTCACCCTGGCAGACAAATACGCCATCACCGGACTACAAGAGTTCGCAAGCCGTCGGTTTCTGGATGCTTTGCAAGAAAAGTGTGATCTGCACGACTTCGCTCGGTCGGTCCCTGACATTTACAATCTTCCCAAAGAGACGTCCAATGCCCTTCGAGTTGGGGCAGTTAACTTTGCAAAAGACAAATTTGGGGCGTTTCTAGAAAAAGGCGACATGGAAGCAGACCTTGATACGTTCGTTTATGACTGTCCAGAATTCGCCAAAGACCTTCTGAGTCTCACTCTGAGACTTCCACTGGGCAGGTGTAGGGCTGCTTGCAGAGGGCCAGTACCAGTTGAGGTTCTTCAAGCTCGATGCAAACAATGCGGAAAATGCGGAGCCTATGGGGGTTCCTGGAAAGTAGGGCTTTCGGAAGACCAAAAGTTCATGTATTGGAGTGGATGATTAAATGTTAGTTGAGATGACGGGTGCTTTGAAGCCCAATATCTTATCTTATTCATCGAACCAAAAATAATTAAAAGAATTAACTGCCCGAGGATGATAAAGGAAATGTAGGTTTTTAGGATGAAAACAGAGGCACCTACTCATTCTGCTAGCTTCGTGAGTAACGAGAAGTCTGCCGAGTCAATATATGTACCTACTCAGAAGTGACAACGCTCCATTTTTTCAACACCAGTAACTGGCCTCTCTATATCATTGGATAATCACGTGTCTATTCACGTGATGCTACCAGAATACAGAACTCTCAATCTTCTTCTCATGGTCGACATCGCTCCGAGTCTGTCTGTCAAATGAACGAGCCCACCAACAACAGGATCAGGTCATGATCTCCTCCTAAGCCCTGGCTCGTCCCGCGGGCCACTCACTTTTTCCCGCACAAAAACCCTTTACCCGAGTGGGACCCTATCCCCATCCGCCGCTCCCCGGGCCCTCTAGCGTCCCAACTGATGAAACTTGACTGGTGATACTGCCAGCACATTGCAGCACGCACCATGCGATCCCAAGCTGGGGCCAGCCCAGCCAAAGAGGGGTGAAGACTTTCTCCCGAGGTTCGATCTCGTCGTTTCTTCATCATTTTCACCGACTGTCGTCATGAGCGCTGCACCAGCTGAAGCTGCCCAGCAGGGCGAGAATGCGCCTACCCAGGAGATGCTTGCCCCTACGCACTGGGAGGTCAGTCTACGATGCTGGAAATGGATGGCGCCTAATTAACTCATTTAGAACACTAGGGATACAGACAACGAGGACAACGACTCGGCGATAGGCGACGACGCCGCTAGTTCCACCGCCAGCATCAACTCGAGCATTCTGGAGTACCGCACCATCAACGGCCGTACCTACCACGCCGAGAGGGGCGATGCTCAGTACTGGGCCTCCAACGACAACCAGGCCTCTGAGGCCTTGGATATCATTCACCATACTGCCACGCTGATCATGGACGGCAAGCTCTTCTTCGCACCCATCGAAAAGCCCAGCAAAGTGCTTGACATTGGCACTGGAACGGGTATTTGGGCTATGGACTTTGGTGATGAGTTCCCTGAGGCCGAAGTCACAGGTACCGATATCTCGCCTATACAGCCAACGTGAGTTTGAGTCCCCCTGCCTCTATCACACCATCAACCATTGACACCTCCCAGCTGGGTTCCCCCCAATGTCAAGTTCGAGATCGAAGACTTCACCCTCGACTGGACGTTCCCTCCCAACTCGGCCGATTTCGTCCACATGCGCTTCCTCTACGGCAGTGTCCCCGACTGGAACGCCCTCTATGAGCGCGCATTCGAAGTAACCAAGCCCGGCGGTTGGATCGAGTCTCATGAGGGCGATCCCATGGCCCTCAGCGACGACGGAACTCTTAAGCCCGGCAGTGCCCTTGCAGAATGGGGCAAGTTCTTCCACGCAGGAGGCAGGAAGCTCGGCCGTATATTTACACCTCTTCCGGGCAATCTGCAAGAGAAGGGAATGAAGGCCGCTGGATTCGTCGACATCCAGTCCAAGACCATCAAAGTTCCCGTTGGAGACTGGCCCAAGGACGAACGCCTCAAGGAGATCGGCAGGTTTACGACTATGAGCGTTTTGTCTGATGTCCAGGGACATATCTCGTTCATGGCTTCGCTGCTTGAGGGCTGGTCGCAGGAGCAGGTTATTCTGTATTGCGCGCAGCTGAGAAAGGAAATGAGGTCCAAGAACCCAGCGCATGCTTACTACCTCCAGCGTATTGTTTGGGGACGCAAGCCAACCGAAGGCGAGACCTCGACATCAGCTTAGATCAAATAATTGTGTTGTTCATTAGACGTAAATAGCGTATCAATACTTTTCCCCGGTCCAGCCGTTCATATACCCAATTTGTTTATAGCCGAAATCATGGGCTCCTTTTATAACTCAGATTTTGACCTCCTCTGTCGGTTCGACATCATACTCAATCTCTGTACGGATCACATATTTCGCTCCCTTCCTGACACCGGTGCCCTCATGCAATGTCGCATTGATCTCGCCGTGTGGGAAGATAGCCGCGCCACCCATGATTGGACGAACAGGATAAGCATTCAAGATACCCTCTCGTGCAGCCGGCAGGAAGTATGTGGTTTCGCCGCCCTCGAAATCTTGGTTGAGGTAGATCAAGAAGGTGAACAACGAGCTCTGCTTCTTCTCGGCTGGCGAATCGTCGTAAACGTACTTGTCGTCCTTGGTAATGCCGCTCGGCGGCCAGGCGCCGTCGATGTGGGCTCGGTACTCTGCTCCAGGGACACTACGATATGTTAGTTGTGGAATTGTCACCAGCGCTGGGAGACTTACTATCGGTACACCCTGAAGCGACGGTTGATGCCTCGAGCCAACCGCCCGTTCATTGACACAGGTACAAACGGTCGGATGCGAGACCATAATGTATCGTGGAACGTCTTATCGACAACCCAGTAGAAGTTGTGCGCCAGGATACTGATGTCTCCATCCTCTCGAAGTGGCGCATCGGGAAGAAAGTTGACGTATTCTCCCGCAGTGATGATAGCCTTGCACTCTTCGGGGTAGAGAACATTTGTACACACACTGAGGCCATCAACAACAGGATGGGGTGAATGTGTAGTTGGTGGCGGCGTGGTCGACAGAGGAACGGCATCCGGAGTAGAAGCATAGAGGATAGCGTCGTGATGGTTGGGCGGTTTGCGTTCGGCACCAGGCGTTGTTTCGATGATCCGGAGGTTTTTCTTGAGAGATTCGGGCGCTGAAGCAACGAGACTTCCATCGAGGACCTGAGCGTAGACTTGCTCTGATGGAGTATCGGGGCGAAGATCATAGATCTTCTGCAAAGCAATTGACGAAGGCTGCAACACAGCATTGGGGTTGCGATCTTCATGTCCGCAAACTCGAAGTACAGCATCAATGACCTTAATGAGTGTCTCTTCCCTCTCAGATCGTTTGACAAGGCCTTGCTGATCGGGAATTGTCGACAGACCACTAATGACATCGAGATCTCGAACCCATCGACACAGAGCACCAAGCTTTGGCTGCTCACCACGAATCTTCATCTCAGCGAGAAGAATTCGAGCTTCAGTGTACTTGCGATCGGCCAGAGCAGCAGTGACCTGCGCCGTAAGGTTTGCGCCCGCAGCATTGTTAACACCAGTCGTACATGCTTGTCGAAAGTCGTAAACAGCAACTCTCAGGTCCTTGCAAAGCTTTGACTTGATCAAGCCGGGGTATTGAGCGAGGGAATTGAGTGTATCGATGGTAATCTCAAGTTCCTCTTCGGAGACGACAGTGTGGAGGTTCTTTGGCTCGAAGTGCGTGGTTGTGCCATCAGGGGGAGGCGTCGGTATCGAGGGAGGTGTTGTCTTTGCGATCTTGCGAGGGTTCTCGGATTGGGCTTGGGCAGCCGCGTTTTGCTTGCGCTTCTTGTTCTTTGTCTTGGCCATTATGGTTCGATTGGGCTGGAGAACGATAAGTGAAGATGGTGGGGATGGAAATTGGCGGGAGGGACTGAGCTTGGCCAATTGCGGTGGCAAAAACGGTCGAGCATGGCAGAATATGGTGGGGCGTGACTGTTAAGGGTTACTTAAACGTTGCCTAAATTTGTACCTAATTTTAGGTAGTCTTGAACGGATATTAGCCCTACAAGCCTTACACTATCAAAAAGATTGCGGGGTGGTACAGGGTAGAAGGTGACAGATGAAAGAAGTGTTCAATTAATATGCCATCTGTT
The DNA here is from genome assembly GCA_012932025.1 of Fusarium austroafricanum. Taxonomy (NCBI): domain Eukaryota; kingdom Fungi; phylum Ascomycota; class Sordariomycetes; order Hypocreales; family Nectriaceae; genus Fusarium; species Fusarium austroafricanum. Next base: position 103,753 of record JAADJG010000031.1, on the reverse strand, counting down.
GTTCGTGTGAGGTCAATGATTGTTATCTATTGCTATCTCAATTGGATGTTGGTTTGTTTCGCACTTTACGCCGAAAAAAGCTTGTGAGCATCAGTACAGATAGCCACAAAGACCAAACCCAATGATTGCCCAAGCGCAAGATCCGAAGGTCAATACTGCCGCCCTGGCTCTGTCTGTCAACGAATCTACCAACAAACTGTATGGTCCTTTTGGAAACTCACTCAGAATAGCTTCGCTTCTTGGCGACAAGGTACACATCCACAGCACAGATCCCCATTGTGCTCAGAATGACAACCCCTGTGGCTTCATTCCAGCCTTTGAGGCTCAATGAGAGCAACGCGAGACTAACCGAAAAGTCGCGAGACCCAACCAACAGCGCGAATGGGGAAATGTCTCCGTCATTGGCCGTTTTGAGAGCTCTTATTCCGAAGAGTTCGGCTGTTTGTTGAGGAGTCACAATGGCTGTTAGGCCAAGTGCTGTCCAGGTTGCAGCGACGCCCAGACCAAGGGTGTTCCATGTAGACGCTGTCAAGAAAGGCATAGTATTTGTGAAGTTGATAAGATTTGGTGAGGATATTCGGAACTCCGAAGCGCATTCGCAACAATGAGCTGCACAACGCATAAGACGGGCCAACCCATATCCGCCTTCAGCTGTCACCAATGCTGCCGGATAGTGTTGCTAATTTGGTGGCCGGATATAACACATCAAGATTCGTAATGTACTATACCGTTCCGCGACCCTCCTCCCATCTCCACATCGGGCAAACCTTAACAATGATTCCATCCAAACAGTTGGAAGATTATGACGCACACAAGGCCCAAGCACCCTTCACTTGACAAAGCCGGATATACAATCCCACCCTACTTCCGACGCCAATCAGAGATAATCTCACTTATCGGATCTAAATCTACATTATTAATCTTCAATTCCCGGTGTCGCATCCCCCGTTTTCGCTCATGTTTGGGGTCATTGGTTCGGAAGTACGGATCTCCGGATATATAGAGTCTTTCGAGCTTGAGACCGTTTTTTATATACTACCCTTTAATCCCCCTTGTTTCCGCAATCTAGATCTCATGAACCTTATGATTGTTCAATATGACTGCAGACGCTGAGAAAGAACAACGCTTCATGGCTGATCCCGAAAGGGACGCGTCTGATAACAACACCCTCACGGGTCCAGACGATGAAGGCCTCTCACGTACAAAGTCGAGCGCCTCAATAGCAGAGACGTTCTCCCTCACACGCGAAATCCTCTTCGTGTCGATTATTTGCATGGCCCAGTTCATGACACAGGCCGCTCTCGGAAACTGTCTCAACATCATCCACGTCATCGGCGACTCATTCGGCCTCACCAATCCTGCAGAGCTTAGCTGGCTGATCGCTGGCTTCAGTCTTACAGTCGGAACCTTCATCCTCTTCTCAGGCCGTCTTGGCGATCTTTTCGGCTACAAGCGCATGTTCATCATAGGCTTCGTCTGGTTTGCCGTTTGGTCCATGGTTTGCGGTCTCGCCAAGTACTCCAACCATGTACTGTTTATCTTTGCGCGAGTTTTCCAGGGCATTGGACCAGCTCTTGCTATGCCCAACGGTCTTGCAATCTTGGGCGCTTCATACAAGCCTGGCCCGAGAAAAGCGGTCGCTTTTGCGTTGTTTGGTGCTTGTGCTCCTGGTGGTTGTATTTTTGGCGCCGTTTTCGCAGGGCTGTTCGTTTACGGAGACCCGAGTTGGTGGCCCTGGACTTACTACTCTTTCGCTCTGGGCCTTGCTTTCATCTCTTTGATGGCCGTCTTCATCATTCCCGATCCCCCGCACAAGCTCTCATCTGCCAATTTGACATGGAAGGGTCTTCTGGGAGAGCTCGACCTTCTCGGAGCCTTTACCGGTATCACTGCTCTGGTTCTCTTCAACTTTGCCTGGAACCAGGCTCCCATCGATGGCTGGGATAAGCCTTACGTTTACGTCCTTCTCATTGTGGGGGTCCTTCTGGTACCTGTCTTCTTCTACGTCGAACTCCGCGTCGCAACCCATCCTCTTATTCCTTTTGATGCGCTCACTAGTGATGTCGCCTACATTCTGGGCTGCATCGTCTGCGGTTGGGCGACTTTCGGTATTTGGGTGTACTACACTTGGCAATTCTTCCAAGAAATCCGTGGAGCATCGCCTCTTCTTACAACCGCGTGGATGAGCCCTGTGGCTGTCTCTGGAGCTTGTGCGGCTCTGACAACTGCATGGCTGCTACATGTATCGCACCCTGCTTTGGTCATGTTGCTCGCTCTCACAGCTTTCACAACCGGTGCCGTTCTGATGATGACTGCTCCTGTTGAGCAATCATACTGGTACCAGTCCTTCTTCGGTCTTATCATCATGACCTTTGGCATGGACATGTCATTCCCTGCTGCAACCCTGATTCTCTCCAACTCTGTCAAGCGGGAGCACCAAGGTATCGCAGCCAGTCTGGTCAGCACGATCGTCAACTACAGTATCAGTCTCGGCCTTGGATTTGCTGCTACTGTGGAGGTCAACATCAACCCTGGTGGAGAGTCGAAGAGTGACTTGTTGAAGGGATACCGCGCGGCTTTCTACATGGCCGTGGGCTTTGCCGGTCTGGGACTCGCCATCAGTATCATTTATTTCATCAAGACAATGTGGCGCCGAAAGAAGTCACAGCAATAATTTGCGAAAGCATTAAAAGTTTGGCATGATTAGAAGTTCATCGGATGCAGGCGTTCTAATACCCGAGAATGAATTATGACATAGACATAGACTCAATCAACCAATTTAATGATGCACGGCAGTTTCAGCGAAATTGGTAGAAAGATAGACTAGTTTAAATGAAGTTATTAGTGATCCAGGAACCAAAGAATGGAATCTTTGCTCGTTGCCGTAGTCAATAGTCCTGTGAAAAAGAGGCAAACCTTGAGTAATCACCCAGCTCATTCACTAAAGCGCACCAAGATCGGAGTCCAAAAATAACAATATGTACCTACCATAAGGAGAGCTGCTGCAGCCATCAAAGAGCTTGACAACATATGAGGCTTGTAGTCTTCCTTACGCAATACATGATCACCAGCTCATCGTAGACAGGCCCTTCCATCTCCGAAGCTTTTAATTCGTTCAACGTCTTCAAGAAAGCTGGCTTCGAGGTTGATATTGTTTCAGAAGCACGCCCCTACACAAGCTGATTGGCTTTCATCCACCAAGAACTGGATCCCGACGAAGATCTCAAGGTATGGGAAGATAATTCGAGCCAGTTTCGTTCCAAGTTGGATACTGCACAAGCCGAGTGACCGCTACCCTCCCCAACTCTCAGTAAAAATCATAGACCACACGTTGACAACAGACAGTTGCCAAGGCGGCGCCATATTCTCCGGCATCATCGATCCCCACACAGGTAAATCCACCATCTCTGGCAAGAAGGTAACTGGCTTCACTACCAAGGCCGAGGAGGAAGAAGGTGTTCTTGATACCATCAAGAGCTGGAACGGCCTACAGCTGAGAAAGCAGCAGCTTCGTCTGGTGCTACACGTAGATAGCTTTTGTTTCATCCGTTAATCTTCAGTCTCAAATTACGATTCAATAGTGCCTAACGCATAATGTAAAACTAGGGTCGAGATCGTCTGTTCTCTACGAGCACCACATCGTAGACAAAGTTCACTCTGCATCCATGTCAACAACTGAACAGTAAACTCAATCATTAATCAATTCATCACGCTATGTAAATCCCTAAACATCCCAGCTTCTTCACTCTTTGTTGCAAAACGGTCTAGTAGAAAACCAAGCATCGAACCTCAATACTCTGTCGTCCCTTCGCACCCGCCGGCGTGTCAGGATCAACAAACGCCGTATGGGGAGTATATCCCGCCAATCCCTTCTGACCACCCTCATGAACCTCGCTCTTGGAGTCAAAGCACTTGATCAACATGACCTCCTCTGGCGTCATGTCTTTAGCGTAGTAAAACTTGTGTCCATCATTGGGTGCAACAGAATACGTCTCGCCCTTGACTGTATAACCCTCAGTGGAAGCGTGGGTTGACGCATCAGGCAGGACTTCCTTTCCACGATCATCATCGTCATTATCGTCGCGGTTGGGATACAGAAGATCTACTTTGACCATATCTTCTGGCTTGGTGGTTCGCCAATCGATTACAGCGAGAGGGAAGTCTGTGGCGGGATGACCGATGGGTCGCCAAACGTTGATGATCTGATATCGACCCTTGAGAAGTTCTTCCGTCTCTGAAGGATCCGTGTGTCGTCTTACACGAGCTTCGGCTGCTCCGGGAGTTTGATCAACGTGGACTTGCTGCACGGGCTGTCGAGGGCTTGACTTCTCCCGTCTGCGGATGGTATGATCAAAGATGACAACTTTCTTGATCTCAGGAATCCTCACTCGCAGCAGCGCCTCAACTTCAGCGTAATATCCATTTCTCACAGCCGTTTCATCGGTGAACTCGGTCTCCTTGGCAGGAGACTTGAAGACATCAAAGTCAGAGACATCTACGCCAAAATTGGTGATGCTAGCGGCATTGCGAATGTCGATAACATTGCGCTCGTGCAGACTGCGTTTAAAAGAAGTTTGATCAACATCGACTTTGGCCCAGGGTTTGACCCAATTTCCTTTCTCATCGACACTGGATGTCGGATCGGCGTAGTTAAAGACTCCGGTTGTCATTTTGGTATTTGTGAAGTGGAAAGATCTGGGTTGAGCGGGGTTGAAGAGTGGTTTGGGAATGTGTCTTGTCTTCAGGAGTCGTGACATGCGGGTTCGAAATTGAATTGAAGTGAAAATAAATTGAGTTAAGCAAACGGCACTTATTATATCCAATCATCGGCAATTCAATTCGGGTTATTTCGTAAAAAATCCGCCTTTATTTATCCCACCATCACTCATTTGTCATATTACAAATTTGTCAGCTCGTGGCGATGACGTTTGCGGGGTTGATGGAACGTGCTGCAACACTAACAGATCACGCAATCTCAAAGTGGGAAACGTGGATATTCTGTTAACACGTTAACTCACCAAGATTATCAATTTTCCATATTCTTAACGCCTTCAACAGCGCTCCAATCTTCTTCTAACGTTAAGTCCACGCCCTTTACTAAATCATATTTCCAGAAACGCTCACTTCTGCGCTTACATGATAACATAGAGGGGCGCAAGTGACGAGATAGCATGGTCAGATTCGAATTGCAAGGCGTGAATGACGAGCTCTTGGTGCCAACTATCTACGTCGCAGATGCAGCAAGATTGCCCGTGCAAAATAATTCTGGTGACTTCGGCGGTTTATTGAGTGCTGGAACACTTTGAGCGGTCTCATCGTCATCACTTGAAAATCTCTGCATTGGTCTGAACATATTGTTAGATGCTATTATCCAATATCTCTTGGGAGATCTGATATTGCTCATTAAGCAAGTCTAGTCTACTTTCTATAAGCCATCGCTCAGTTATCATGCGTCGCTGTAAGTACAAGATAAGTCCAGCAAACCATCCAATCGTAATCTCATGTCAATCCTCCATAGTCGCATTCCGTCTCTCAGTAAACTTTTGTCTCCTGCTGAGCTTCCACCCAAGGAACCTTGCCAACGTGCGTCTCGGGCTTTTTGATGAAGGTCAACTTGGGCGTCTGAGCCATCTTGGGTGCACCCAATCCAAACAACATGTTCTGAATGGCTGTGATTCCAATGACATGCTTGTCGATGAACTTGAACATACCAGTCTGCCAAGTGGCGCTTGAGGTCGCTTGACCCGAGCCCTTACAAGACTCGACAACATCCTCCATTCGTGAATCTTGGTATGCCTGGAAAGCAGAGGCAAGCTGAGCCGGGGTCGGAAATCCAGTTTGCTGTCGAAGGGCGTAGAGCTGGTTGGTCAGGGCGACCACGTCGATGAGGCCATTGTTGCAGCCTGCTCCAGTGCTAGGGGTGAACTTGTGTGCAGAATCACCGATGAGAACGGCACGACCTCCCCAGCTCCAGTGGTTGACGACTCCTTCTTCGAGACTGACAAGACCAGACTGAGTGCGGGCGTCGAAAGCTTCCTTGAGAGTAAGCTTGCCTCCAGGCGCAAGGGGGAGATGGCCCCAGCGCTCAACAAGTGCAACCTGATCCGCCTCAGTGTATCGAATGCGATCACGAGTAGGTTCATCCAATTTCTCATAAAGACCCATCACCGATGACTCCTCGCCTGCAAAAAGCTGCGTCGCTGCACCAGGGCCGTGAGTCTCGCACGTAGCTCCAGACTCGATACCGGCAACCTTGGTTGGCATGCGCAGCCACAGGGCACGGAAGGTAGTCAAGAAGGGCTTCTCATCGTTGATCTGCCCCGAGCTATCGTTCAAAGCGAGAGTGCGCATCTTTTCGCGGACGAAGCTGTGAGCGCCATCAGCTCCGATGACAATGGACCCCTCATAAGTTGATCCATCGACACAGGAGACTTTGACACCATCACCGCTAGAAACGATGTCGGAGACCTTCTTGTTGGTGAGGATCTGAGTTTGTTGGTTGGGGGTCAGAGAGTCGTAGAGGACCTTGGTGAGGTCATGACGGCTGACTACACGGGGGAACGTTCCCAAACTAAGAAGACTGTTAGCGATGGACAATTTGGAGAGGAAGAAGACTTACAATTTGTGGAAAAAGATGAACCAGTTGACATCACCGATGTCGCGGCCCTGGTGATCTTGACGGTTGATCACACCAAGAGGAGAACTGACTTTCTCAAGAGGAGCAGCGAGACCGAGTTGATCAAGGGCACGAAGACCCATGGGGTTCAGGACAAGGTTTGAGCCAGCATCAATGACTGCACTCGATCGGCGCTCAAGAAGAATGAAGTCGATATTGACGCGTGAGAGGGCATGAGCGGCGGTCAGGCCAACGGGGCCGCCTCCGACAATGATGGCTTTAAAGCGCTGGGTGGGAGGCATGATTAGGGTTGAGTGATGAAGTAGATGGTGATGTTGGAGGGCCAAAAAATGGTAATGTTTGATGTTTGATGTTTGAAGTTGTTGAGGTTGTTAGTGTTTGATGATGGGAAGATTGGAAGGTGAGATTATTATTCTAGACGAAAGGGATATTTATACTAATTATTTCGACTGTAATTACGAAGCTCGCACTTCGCGAACATTGCTGGCAGTGTTCTCGCACTCGCATCCAGTGAATTTGACTACCCAATCAGGTTAGTCCAGATTGTCTTCGCATTGTGATCGGATCAATCAAGGAAGATCAAATTCACGATAAGAGAATGCGATCTGAAGAGAATTGTATGGCTTGAATGAAATGAAACCAGTGTTTATATAATTTGCTTGTTCATTCTATCAGTCCACCTGGGTAAACACTGCTTGTTGTATCACGAACTGAATAGTGAAGATGCTTGAGAGGGTTCATTGAGAGCCTGAAGGCTTTGATGCAATCGCGCCGCTTTCTCGAAACACCAATACCACCACAACCCATGCAAAAACAATGATGCGGATAGTGCCTGAAACGCATTGCATTCCTCGCATTCGCCAGACGGCAGAACAGTCTGCCCCAGCGTCGGTGCCGTTGACATCCATCAACAGTTCAGAATCGAAGAGTTGCTTATTGGTTCGGATCCACCTCGCATTCGGTAGCTCGACAGCCCTATGACGACACCACTCCGCAGGGGGTTAGCAATGCTCCAGCGGGCCGCGGTGAGATAAGTCAGAGGTACATCTACGGCTTATCTAGATGGAAAATACCCCAACCTTAACACAAACCGAATTAGACCAATATTTCCTTCGACGACGTAAGGCTTGCTTCTTTTGCGAATGGCATCACCAGAACTTCAAGCCTTACCTTAGTCTCCCATATTTCTTTTCATGTCTTAAGTATCTCTTCGCAGTTGTATTAACCCTGCAAGCCTTAAGCTTCGCTGATGAAGAGATGAATCATGAGAAAATACCGTCCATAATACCAAGTACAAAAACCCCATCAGCGACTGGAGGACACTTATCATCCTTTTCATTTTGACAACTTGCTTGAACGCACATCACGTGTTGGTATTAAGGTGGACTTCAGTCTGCACATCGCAGAGATCACGAGGTTTTCACCAAAATGGTACCTTCATAGCTGAACAAACACTGGCATTCACCCGGAGCGTGTTCGCACTCACCTTTTGGCACCGGAAACTTCTTGTTTGCCATTTGACTCATTGATTGAAAACATGAAGTTGTTTGGCGAATCAAGCAGGTGGGTTAGAAAATACTAAGGTAGGTAATCAGACACCAAGAGCCTGTTGACACTAATAGATAGGTAGTTAGACATTTAAGCCCTAATTAAGACTTTGGATAAGTTATCCTAATCTTTATACTGCCCTTGCCTATCCCTCACAGCTAAATGAACTGATAATTTGACATATCGGAACGCTTGCTTGCCATTTTCCCCAGACATTGATCTCCAATCTTTGGCAAACCAATACCCGGCTTTGAGTCTTCATTCGGCAGGCACTAACCCTGTGTCACCGTGACTGCTACTGTCACTGCCTCTGTCACTGTCACTGTCACTTCACAATCCGCGCAACAATCACGTGCCCTTCTATTCACAGGCTCCCACCTCCCAAGATCTTTCTTTCTTCTTTTCTCTTTCAATCTCTGCAAGAGAACCCTTCTTCTCACATCACTCCACCCCGGCGCGCGCAGGTAAACGTCTTTGCTTCGCAATAGAGAACTAGTCTAACAGAGTGCAGCTACCATGGCCGAACCCTCGTTCCACCCATTTCCGCTCTTACCCCCCGAGCTTCGAGCCAAGATCTGGGAAGCCGCATGCCTCCCTCGTACCGGCACTCAACGCGGTTTGCACTACGTTGATGTGGACCGGGTCAAGCCTTTGGAATGCGATGATGATTGTGAAGACTTTTTTGGCAACATGGAAGGATATAACCCTATAATTGAGCTCGAATATGAAGGGGAAGGATACGTCACCCTCAGAGCTCTGAAGACTAACCAGCAAGACATGAGATCTGCTTATATGTGGGATGTGGGTCTTTGGATGGCTTGCAAAGAATCACGAAATGTCATCAAAAAACATCTGGATCTTGACGGATGGGTTGCATTTCGAAACGACCCAGACCGATTCGGACTGTATGAAGAGGACTTTCCTTCAGCCATTGTTCCTCACAAGGACGAGAAAGGGTGCCCTATGATCATGGTCACCCCGAACAACGACATTTTCTGCATCAACACCAGCGATCTGAGATCGTTGCCATCCTTCCAAATGAAGCTTTATGCGCCATTCCTTAGTACCCGAAAGTTCACCCCCATGGCAGCGTGGAACATGGCGCTCGAGTATGACCCTAGCTGGAACACTAGTTTCCCGCGTAATCTGGGCCGACTGAAAAACGAAAAGTCCGCTCGGGGCTTGCTAGCGAACTGGCTGGAAGGATTCCTCGACGACTTCCGTAGTGCGCCCACATTCTGGCTCATCGACAAGAATGTAAGCTGGGTGACACGACCTGGCCTGGACCTTGGCCGTGCTACGGTATACCGCGATTGTGATGGGGACTACGTGGAGGTCCACTGGGACGATACTCGCAGTGGAACGGGAAGAGCCAAGGGTGCTGTGGCAAAATTCATGACATAATTTTCTCGAGTATGTGACAAGTGGTACACAATCGAATTTTGGGACAGATTTGAGATCTCTCCTGCCGCTGATGGGACCATGTTTGACACGAAGGCACATGTGAAACTTCTTGTCCGACGTGACAATCAAGTAACGGGATGAATGAGGACAGAAGCGAACATTGGAAGTATGCTGAAAATGGCGACTCGAGGAAGTCTTAGGTAGTACAGAGGTTTTATCATAACCTCCAGAAGAGTTAAGGTTAACTCTGTAGTAGTACCCAATGTGTTAGTAATGGAAAACAAAAAACTTGTGCGGATCTAATGTTTGTTTGCAATTTTCTGCATTGACTGGAAAAAACCACCTTGACGTGACTGCCACTGTCACTGGGAGTAGCCTATGGAATGTATCTTCTTCCATGGCTTCCACTGCTAGTTCGCCCGGGCATTGTGGGCTGTTTATAAAACCAGCTCTCACTCACTAGAGACTTCTGCTTCTTTCATCTCTTGCTAATCACTCTTCTCCTTTCTGTAACCCCTCATGGCTTGTTCTGGTATTCTCGCCCTAAGCCCCCAGGCACAAGGTAGGCTACTTATGCTAATATCCTCAGCGCGCCTGAGGTCTTATGATGTCTTTATCGTCTTAGGGTTATCTTAGGGCTGAAGTGTGAGAAGCATCAGCTAACATTCTAACAGTGTGAAGATACCATGGCCAAACACCCCCTCGTCAAACCACCCCAGCAGGAAGATGAGACCTTCCATCCATTCCCCCTTCTGCCTCCTGAGCTCCGAATCAAGATCTGGGAAGCCGCCTGTCTCTCTTCTTTCCACAAAACGCACGGTATTCACTACGTCGATGTAGACTGCGTGCAGTTTGTCCAGCAAGACTTGGATGATGACACTTTTGACGAAAATATGGAGGGAGGTCCCCGCCTGCTCAATCACCATGTTGCCAACCGTGGATCAGCGACCCTACGAGCTCTGAAGTCCAACTGGAACACCTCTCTTGAGAAATCGGACTCCGTCACCTACCCCAACCGATCCGCTTATATGTGGGATGCAGGTCTTTGGATGGCCTGCCAAGAGTCACGAGCCATCGTCGCTAAGCATATGGACCTCGAGCATTGGGTCGAACTTCGAAAGGATGGTAACCGCCTGGATTCGGCTACCGGATGGGGGGAATTGGATTTCCCCTCAACTCTTGTTCCTCATCAAAAGGATGGTATGTGGCGCCCGATAGTTGTCCCCCACAAAGACATCTTTTGCATCAACACTGGCGATGTTGAATTACTGCCGCTCAATCTGTACCGAATGCAGCTCTACGCCCCGTTTCTTGGCACCCGAAAGTTCACAGTGTTGAATATGCCTCACGCCAACATTGCTCTCGAGTATCAGTCTAGCTGGAACAACGATCTCCCAAGCAGCATTTGTGGAATGGCACCTGAACTATCCCCTCGAAGCGCACTAAGCCACTGGCTGAGCATGTTCATCGACGACCAAAACGGTAAACCCAACCTTTGGATCATCGACAAGAATGTTCGCTGGGTCGCATAACCTGGGCAAGACCTCGATACCGTTTACCGCGATTGCGATGGGGACTACGTCCGAGTCGGCTGGATCGACACGCGCAAGAATGCGAAGGGCCGGTCCAAGGGAGATGTCACGGAATTCATCGATGCTGTGGGCAAGCTGTGCGATATCGAATACCATGCTCAGGTCTATGGGGGTTTCGACATTGTGAGACTGCTTACTGGAGGGGATCCTGTGTTTCGGACGAGGAGACACCTCAAGCTCCTTGTTCGCCGCGATAATGAAGTAAAGGAGTGTGAGGAAGAGCTCCTCTTTCTGGACCCCGAGCGCGATGGCAGTGATGATGATGGCAATGAGGACAAAAACTAAGATTGCCAGTGTTTACCTGATCATATTCATATGATTGATTAGGTTCGGCGTAGGTTACCTAAGCTACCTATATGGGATTTGGTAGCGGGACTGGAGTAAAATCTGGATAAACCAATATTAGCTCTAGCATACCTAGTATAGGAAAGAAACCTCAACTCCCCTTGTCATAAAAGCGAAGAAGAAGACTTTCGTACACTGAACTGTTGTTGAACCTTTTATATATTTCTATCTATCCCACCTCTCCCACAACAATCGGCGGGCTGGTATCCTTCAGCTCCTGAAACCATGCATCTTGTAGAATTCATTTAGTGTTGCCAAGGTCTCAATAGTTCGCGGCAATTCCATCAATCCCATCACAGTCTTGCTCATAGTCTGAGGCTGTTCAGTGACCTTTCAGTTTCCACAATCAAACCAACGTTTGTCCCCTTGTCCTTTTGTGACATACCATGCCCTTCTTGATTGCCAATAGAATCGCGCTTCATCTCACTCCTCCTCCTTTCACTGTCTCTATGAACTAGAAGTCTGACATGTTCGGCAATGTTGAAGCGATCATGATTTGGTAATTCCACAAAACGGTCCCGATATTGGAGTTTCGGATAATACTATGTTATATAGACTTCGTCCGAATCATCGTTGTATGCCATGCAAAATTCCTCAATAAACTCTTTGGCACCGACGGGTTTTCCGGCTTTGCTGCCACAGTAAGCATCATCCCAATCAACCTCGACATACTCTCCGCCACAATCGCGGTATATCGTCTTAGGTTCCTTGGTGGACTTTGAACGCCATCGGGCGCTTTTGTCAATGACCCAGAGGCCCAAGGGTTCGGAGCTCAGAAGGTCACATGCGAGCTTGAAGAGGCAATCCGCTAGGACCCCCCAAGCAAAATTCTCTTTCACCAAATCATAAAAGTAGTCTGGAAGACCCACGTTCCAGATGGAGTCAAACTCGAGTGCGATGTTCTCAAGACGTGACGCTCCTCCATCCCAAGAGTCAGAGTCAACAGTCAGGAATGGAATCATTACCCTAATGATATGGGGGTCAGTGTCATGAAGGGACAACCAATTGCTTGTCTTAATACAGAAAATATCTCGAGCCGGGTAGACAATCGTATGCCACTCCTCGTGACCCTCCCTGATCGTGATAGTTGCAGGAGGGATGTCTTCTTCGACGCCTGGCCAATCTGCATGGCAGACTTCAAAGAACTTATTTTTACTGGAGGCCTTCTTGTAGATCCTGCAAGTCAACATACTGCAGACCGCAGTAATCTGGCTTGGATGGAAGATAGGCGGCGTTCCAAATCTGTAGCCTTAGCTCATAAGGCATGTTTGGAAAACGATGGAAGGTTGGCGAATACATCTGGTCAGTTAAGAGATGGCAACTTTCGTGTGGGTGGAAATGATCGACAGAGAAAGTAGGTGAATAGGGAAGAAGAAGAAGAAGAAGAAGAGAAGAAGGATAGATAAGAATCGCCTTTTATACTTTGTTGGAAGTGTAAGTCTGTAGCTGAAAGGTTGAAGAGAACTTTAATCAAAATGTGCTCACCTACAAGATTTGAACTCTGACTTTGGGAAGAGGGAGTACAAGAACCATAACTCGCTGGCGCTGTGTCATGGGAGGCTGTGAGGTCAGCCAGTAAATCTCCATCAAAACGTCTACCTACTCGTGACATGACAGCTGAGCATACTCTGCCGTACCCTTCTACGCCTTCCATAATCGGCCCGCCGCTTCTAAGGGCTCAGCAACACTGGAACGACACTCAGTCGAAGCTGGACCTCTTATCTGAACTCAGTAAACGTTGGCACAAAGCTCAACAGACACTGGAACTTGACTCAGCAAACTTTGCGAAACGCTAAAGAAAGCTGGACATGGGCTCTTCTTTTTCTTTCAATCATTGTCTCTCCCGTAAACATTTCTGCTGTCTTCACTTGTATCCTTTGTTCATCTCGTCTCGTGTGCGCTCTTTGTAAACCTCTTGCATCATTTTTCTCTCTATGCGTACATGAAACTCTTCGAATTGGTTGTGCATTCAGAACTGATGGCTATCGGTGCTTAACAAGTTCTGATGATATTCTTTGATCTCGGACATGTACATAATTTTGACAATGCGGTTCGCTTCTCTGTGATCGAGCCTGGGACAATGTGTGCCTATCTTCAAGTCAGGTCAGCAAAGATAACATCAAGTGTTTTGGGGATGAAGAGGCATGCGATGATTGACGATGTGCGGGAGATGAAGGGGATGATGTTGGAGAAGAGATGGAGGCTTCATTGCTTCCGTCTTCGAGAAAGAGGATGACACGTCAAGCCAAAGGAAAAGAAGGCGCGCCCAGAAAGGCCAAGAACTCCAGGAGCGGTCCAGAGGGACAAAGAATAAGACATAGGTAATCGACCAAGGCCGCTACTACCATGACAACTACTAGCAAGCTAACGCCATGCTCGACTAAGCTTTGTTCATTTGTTCTCCGATTTTGGGCCAGAATTTGACATCTGTCCAACCTCGCCGGGGGTGAGTTTTCCATTTGGTGTTCCCATGTCCCTATGAACAAACCATTGATCTGCGATATCTCGGGCATTCTCCGCGGTGCTTTTTCACTGTGATTCGACTCCATGTCTGGGAAGCATGCCTCACGGCTCCAGATATGTACCCCACGGGCTAAAGATAAGAGATTCCCAATGATCGGGAGCAGCAGTGGAAATAATGTTTATCACGTTCTGGACTTGTCTGTGGGTAGGCTCAGATATATAAAACTTTAGAGTACTTCCAGCCCTCCTGGGTATTTGTCTTGATTCTATCATGAAAGCCCCAAATACTTCCCTCTTCATCATACTTGAACACCTGTTTAGCGCCACCGCTGCAGTCATGAACCCACCACTCCCACCTTCGCCGCCTCTCTCATTTGCCAAGAGGCAAGCCAATATTTCATATGGCCCTGATCCTCGAACGCCAGCTGGGGCTTGGGACTCCCACCTTCACATTATGGATCCAGTGCGCTATCCCCCAGTGGAAGATATCCCTTACAAGCCTGCTGTTCATAGCCTTTGGGAAAATGCAGTCTTCGAGAACAACATTGGCTGCGGCCATGTCTTTTTCGTTCAGACCGCAACGCATGGCTATGATTTGACTCTCATGTTGGATTCCATGCGCGCTGTTGGAAATGATCGTGCACTGGGACTTGCCTTATTCAATCCAAATACCACATCGCATGAGCGCATCCGAAGATGGGATTGTGAGGGTGTCCGCGCTGTGCGAGTCAATCTCGTGACGCACGGCGATGATACGCCTCTTGACGAGCTGAAGACTCAAATTAAAGGCTTCGTCGATCTTATCAAGCCTTTTGAGTGGGTTCTTCAGCTTTACACCAAGATGGATTGTATTACAGAGCTAGAGGATTTCCTGCCAACTCTAGGCGTGCGTATTGTTTTTGACCACTACGGTGACCCCTCGCTGCCAAAGTCATCCGGGCCCGTCAATCCGTATAAGATCAAAGGTTTCGAGTCTCTGGTACGTCTTCTGAAGGTGGGGACAACCTGGGTCAAGATCTCGGGGGCTTGTGGTCTTAGCCATCTTGACTCGGATATCTGGGAGGACCTCGACCCTGTGACTTTGGAGCTATTTGAGCAAGCCCCGAAGCGAGTTGTATTTGGCTCCGATTGGCCTCATACTCGGTTTGAAGGGCTAGATGTTAGACCTTGGGTATCTCATCTACTAGACCTGACTGAAGGAAAACAATGGCTGCGAGAGAGACTCCTTCGAGATAACGCCTTGGAACTTTGGGGAGTCAATAACAAGAGAGATGCTTGTAGTACAAGCGAATGATGAATATAACGAAAATTCATTTAACTCCTTACCTCCAAATAAGCACGATGAGTAATGTTTCATGCTATACTTTTAGATAAATCTGCCGAACCCGTTGTCTTTGTCTCTTACAAGTCATAGAACCGCCAAAGGTCTCATAAAACTCTTTCCATACAATCAAGTTATCATTTAACCATGACGTTAACCATTCCCCGTTTATTAAACAGAGTATTATAAATGAAGCAACATCGGATTCCTTTCATGAAGCAGTAGAAACTTTATAGAGGACATTGCCTGAATCATGCAGTTTATCCAAGTCTCCGCGGCCAAAGCCCGCGCTCAATATCCGTCGCTAATTATGAACCATGTATTGATAATTGTCTTGCCCCCGGCTCTTCAGCCATCACACTAAATCCTGTGGGGAATAACAAATACCCCAGGTAAAAAAAGCGGGAAAAGCTCTCGCAGCGGCGCGAATGGTACGGGGTTCAAGTACCACGATCCGGGGTAGGTATCCCGTCACAGGTATATAAGTCAGCCCAAGCCGGTACTTTGTTGACAATCAATCCAAGCAGGATAACCACCCCATTAACAAGGTTACCTGATTGAATCTTCTCAATATGCCTGCTATTGAATTCGCTAGTTCCTACGGGAGCTCGGTTCACCATCTTGTGACCGGGTCTTACACAAACAGGACTCTTTTCCTCCTCGCTTTTGATACTATCGCTCGGACTTTGACCCTGAACTCTACAGTTCCTGGCTTTGGACTTCATCAATTTGTCACTAGCAATGCTGCCAAAGATCGTGTCTATGCTACTGCCATGTCCGAACCCCCTCAGCTATTTTCATGGGCAGTTGATGAGAACTATCAGTTTACTCATCTCGACACTGTTAATATCAGTAAGTCTATAACACTATAGAGAGCTGGTGTACGGCTGCTGACAAGGTTGTAGCTTCCTCGTCTTGCTACTTTTCTGATGATGGCAATTTGGCCTTCTCATCTGGTGGTTCAACCGCCGCTATCCATGATCTCAACAAGGACGGCAGCATTGGCAAGCAGGTGGAAGAGCTTTACATGGTACCCAAAGAGGAGATTGTGAATGTGAACAAGACAAGGGCTGCTGTAGTAAGTCCAAAGCATATTTTAATCGCTCTTACTGTGCCAACGCTAACTATCACACCAAAGCTGTATGGCGCTCACGCTTTCGACATCAACGTTAACAGAAAGGGCTTTGTTCCACACCTGTAAGCACCAATATTGGCCTTCTTTGAAAGCAGTAGCTCATTTGAACAAGCGGTATGAACTCGATCTTTATGTATGACATTGCGAAAAACGGTACTGCTACACCTCTGTCGATCAATCTCAGCCCTACTGAAGGTGACGGACCTCGAAACTCTTATTCCAGCAAGGATGGGAAGCTTCTCTATGTGGTAAGTTGTCCAATCATGGAGAGATCCGATTATAATAAATACTAATTCGAATTTTACAGATGACTGAGCACAGTAAGCGGAAATATATTATCCAGCAAAAACATTTTTTCTAACCCTTCTAGACCAATGGCTAGACGTTTATAAAGTCCTAGACACTCGTCTCGAACATGTGCAGCGAGGCAGTGCTATCCCCGATGGTGAGCTATTTCTCCCCCTTCATGTTTCATCACTGAGCTGAGCTCACAATAGCAGATGTGCGAGGCGTTTATACCTTCCGCAGCAATACAGTCCAGATGTCGCGCGATGGCAAGTATCTCTTCACCAGCACTCGCAGCTGGAATAACACAGAGGCGAACGGATATGTGGCGGCGTTTGCCCTAGACGATGCTGGACTTTTGAAACAGGAGAAGGCTGTAACATTCTACGAGGCGCCTGTGACTCTCGGCTCTGCTGGTGGCTTGCGTGTGGCCCCGTGGCAAGATGAAACGAACAGCGGTCCCAACGGCATTACAGACTACATGTATCTGAGCGATACTTCTGAGGGCTGGATGTTCATTCTTGGCTGGACCCCGTCGAATCACACTCTCGATGTTGTGGCTTCCCTGCGCTACCCAGATAACGGTACGCCCTATGAAGCGACCTGGCTTGACTAAAGTTGAGAGATAGATATGCATCTGATGGCGCCAGACATTACAATGGCTATGGCTACGACCTGGGATTTTGTCAAACGGAAGGAAAGGTTACATAATAGCAATTCAACCTCTTTGCTGATAAATGGTGTATATAGTCCATTTATTGACAGCAGCACAATAATGCTGTAGTTCTTAGATACATTGACGGCATATAACCAGGCATCTAAAACTAGGTACCGACTTGCCAAAATAAATCCAGAGGAGAATTTCGCAAGGATTGTAGTTGAGGCTACGATGGAAGAGATTTCAAACCAAGGGCTTTCCGGTATGTGGTTATCGTAGAACATCGCGCTGCCCCTTCTTAAACAGGGCGTTTCCGTGATGCTCTATATGTGCATGAATCATAGGGAGGCGATTACGAAAGCCGTGCAGCAAGTATTATCTCGTGCGTATTTGTCAATCTATGACTTGATTGTTTTTATCCTCGTTATTTATGAAATGTGGCTTTCTATGTCTATTTTGGTAGCGGTGTCGGAATGGTGCCATTTTTCTCTCCCACTAATGCAATATGTTAGTGTCTGTATCACGGCGAACCACGAGGACGAGGTCAATTGTTTGGGGCAAAAGGGAATAAACGTGCCGTCTAGAGCTACAAGAAAGCGGCTCACACAGTTGTAACACGCAACCTAAAAAAGTGCCGTTAGGTTCATTCTCGACGAATGTTGCTTGGGCATACCGTCCGTTGCAACAACTTCCACCACTTCTTGATGGCTGGAAAGGGCCTTGAGCCAATCGAACGTCTCATCTTTGACTTGGACATTTCGCGTCATCTCGTCAGCTATAACACAGATTGCCCACTGCTTCTCAGTAAATCCCTCTGGCTGTTCGCTCTTAAGCAGAAGCTTGACGACGGCGATGGCAAGCTCTCTCAAGTCATCAGCAAGTGAACTCTTTGTACGAACGGCCCCCACAAAAGAGTCCCAACCAGCTACAACATGGGGGGAATAGAGTAATGCTGAGTCAAGGGGTTGGATTGGGCGGGGGTGACGACGGGCCGCAATCGCCGCCACTATAGCTTCCTCTTCGGCGGAACAAGTTGGAGGAGGGTTGGAAATGGAGGGGATTCTCATGATGACTGGGGATCGATGATAGAATGAACGTATGAGGATTAGTGGCGGGATAATAATTTCTATGAAAATAATAAATACCTGTTCGTTGCATTACAACTCAAGCCATGGAATTCATTCCTCATGTCTTGCTTGGAGTAGGTTAAACCATCTCCAACTCCGCACTCATGCCCGCGGAAACTCGCCGTGGAGATTAACCGAACCAATCACATCTATTATCTTTCTCATCTTCAAACTGTGTCAACGAGTGGCAACCCACCTAGCCTCGCTTTCATTCCTGACTTCATCTGAGTGATTCAAGCTTATCTCAAAACCCGCCTATACTGATCCGTTCCCCCTGGAGTTATGGAGACTAATGATGGACAAGGATCGGGGTCGCAGGGTCCTACCGCTATTATAAGCCGCTCCAAGAAACAGCGCCTGTCGAGAAAATATCGAGGTTTGACATGTGCCAATTGTCGTGCCAAAAAGGTGAAAGCCACTCATTGACCGTAGCCATTGGTTTGACTTTTTGTCATGATTACTGCTGACTGACTCTTTTGACGATAGGTTCGGTGTGAAGGCAGTCAACCAACCTGCAAAACATGCGAAGTCTACCATGTCGAATGTCGCTACGACAAACCGCCGCCCCTCTCCCAGGTCGTTGCCATGGCCCGCAAACTTCAAGAAGCGGAGGAGACTATCGAGCGTCTCCAGAGTGCTGATCTACCAACTATTCATCATCAGGACATGAGTGCACCTGCGCCCGAGAGCGTCGCCCAGGCTTCAACTTCCTTCACCACCAAAGCCGTCCCCAGTCAGATGCCGCTGCCAGGACATAGCGTAGAACCTATTGTGTCGGATTCTTCTTCTACAACACACCGAAACTATTCAAGAGACCAACAAGACGCCCCTCGACCGACAGCAGCCGTGGACAGCACGCCTCAAGAATCGTTGGCTATTGATCTCAGCGTGGATGAACACGGCAAGATCTGCTACTACGGCCCTACATCTGCTGTTCACGAACCCCTTGGACTAGCCTCGCCATCTACAAATTCATTGAGCCTTGGTGATGGCTCAAAGAGGACCGATGTGCGCGCCTATTTGGTGTCACGAGCACGCGAATCTACCATCTGGGAAGAGTTTGCCCTGGGAAATGCTGCACTTCAGCTTGGACTGTCTCGTCAGGTCATGGCGAAGCTACTTCATCTGCACTGGACATGGGTCGCTCCCATGTTCATGTGGGTGTACAGGCCAGCGTTCATGCGTACGTATTGCCACATAGCTCACTGTTGTGGCTCATAGCTAATTATCAACGTCTTTAGGGGACATGACCACCGGTGGCCGTTATTATTCAGAACTTCTCCTCCTCGTCCTATGCGCCCATGCCTCCAAATACTATGACAGCAGCCACGCGCAACTCTTATTCTCCCGTGTTCGACTCCTCCTTGGCGAAGAGATACAAAAGCCCAGCTCCATACCCACCATTCAAGCCCTCCTCCAACTTAGTGCCCGGGAACTGGCCCAAGGGGCTATATCACAGGCCTGGCTGTATAGTGGGATGGCATTCAGAATGTCCGCCGACCTTGGGCTGCAGTATAATGGACCGGATATTGCCGACCTGAAAGGACTTGACCCAGTGGACCTGGAGATCCGTAAGAGGCTGTTTTGGAGTTGTTACTTCTGGGATAAGTGAGTTTACTTCATCTATGGGACGGGGAAAGCCTTACTGATAGGATGCTTGGCAGAGCTATCAGCCTATATACAGGAAGACTCCCTGCAGTGACGGAGTTACCGCAGAGCCCCATCGACTTCAGTAAGCGCCCCGTAATCGACCATGTTGCATATATTGATATCTTCTTTAGTGGACGACTCTGCGGAATCTGAAATCTGGTCACCTTATTATGAAGATACTTCACCTTTAACTCGACTTTCCCCCAGCCAATATCCAGTTATGAAAAGTCACGCAGTCTCATGCTTTGCAAATTCGTGCAAGCTATCAGTTATAATAAACGATATCATTGTTCAACTATACTCAAAACGAAGTAGGGCCATCACTGAGTCGTCTTTGAACGATATCAAGGTTCGCCTAGATACTTGGCGGGCTGAGTCACCAGCTCATCTACGATATGATCCTGAGTATTTGCCCACTATCTGTCCACCTCCACACATAATATCGCAGAAGTATGTGTCTAACACTATTGCAATACGCGTCCCGAAAGTTGTGTTGCTGACGATTGCGAATAGTATACTGTATTTCACCACTGTCATCCTAGCGCATCGTCCGTTCTGGTCTGCCCCAAGCTATTACCAAGTTTGTATGAACGCAGCCCAGAGCATGGAGAGGCTGCTTTTGATGTTGGAATCAACGTTTGGCTTCGAGAACATTACCTATCTCATGGGCTACTGCATTTACACGGGTGCATCAGCTGTGCTCGAAGACGCCAAGAACAACGACGGCGCAACACACCCAACCATGCAGACTTTCTTAAGAGCGCTCAACCGAGGCATGGCGAAATGTCCCCTCCTCGAGCGGAGTCTACACATCATTGTAAAAGGTCTAAAGCGAACTCCTGTTCAGCGAACAACACCTGATCAATCGTTATCCGACAATGCCGTCTCGGCCACGATCAACAGCTACATCCCGGCGTTTCCGTATCTCGATCCCGTGAGCCCAAACGACTTTGTCATGGGCGCGTATATCAATAGCATGAGTATGGATGCAATGGCTTCATTAGACTGTTATCCTGAGCTACAGATCGACTTGGATGAAATGATGAGACAAACGCCGCAGTAGGTGTTAACTTGGCGGTTTTGTCTAGGGATGAGAGTCCAAAGGATGGCCAAGTCTAGGGCAATGTGTTAAACTGTGGCTTTGAAGGTTAATCTAAAATGAGCCTTGGAATGTTGTCACAATATGTAATGGACTGCCCAAATAACGACCATTTTGGAATCAGGTGCAACTAAAATGACGTTCAATTTCTACTCCTCTAAGTCTAATGTAGATATCAGTTCTGAACGCCAGTGTTTTCTGCAGCCAATGTGTCAGCCTTGAGAGCCGGTCTATCGGCCTTACCAGCTGTTGTCTGTAGCAGTTTGTTAGTGGCAGTCGACATGGTTTTCCAGGCGGTGAGACTTACTCCTCCATCGATGGGCATGATAAGACCTGTGATCCAACCAGCTTCCTTACTAGCCAAGAACAAGATAGCTGGATATTGTTAGCCTCGCTATGGTGATGAAAGCATGCTGAGCTGACTTGCCGTAACCAACATCCCATCCAGTTCCCTCCTTCTTCATCAAGTTCTGGTTAATCCTGGCTTGTCTCATCTCATCTGTCATTCCACGTCCTCTTGTCATCGGGGTATAGACCATGCCGGGAGCAACGCAGTTAACGCGAATGTTCTCACGACCATGATGAGCAGCCATGGCGCGTGTCATCTGAATGATTGCTCCCTTGGTGGTAGGGTAGAGCAAGCTGGGGTTTCCACCAAGTACTGTAGCATTTCTCGTTAGGCTGATGAAATTGCAAATTGGACTGGGGATGTATCCTTACATCCGCTCACAGAAGACATGTTAATAATGGATCCTCGACCTTGCTTTCTCATCTCGGGAATAGCGTATCGACTCATCAACACCATACTAGTGACGTTGATGCGGAAGTCTCTCTCCCAAGCATCCAGGTTAATCGTGGTGGCATCGCCTATTGCCCCGCCCACGCCGACTGTCTTCTGGGTCAGTAAGATGATGAAGGTATCGATCGCCAGGGATATTGTACGTACCAATATTGACAAGAATATGAAGAGCTCCCCACATTTCAACAGTCTTGTCGACAGCATTCTTGCACGATTCTTCTTGTGTCACATCGGCTTGGATGACCTCTGAAATACCACCTTCCTCGTCAATCATTCGCTTCGTCTCCTTGGCCCAATCTACGTTGTAGTCAACCAAGGCGACCTTGGCACCGTGGCGGGCAAGGAGAATGGCAGCCGCACGGCCATTGCCAATCTCGCCTTTACTAGGGGTTAGCACGATGGAAACAAGAGATGTGGCGTTTTGGGAAACTTGCCATCTATGCGGGAACCAGCTCCCGTGACAATTGCCACATCGCCAGTAAAATCAAAGCCTCGAGGGGGTGTCATTGTGAAAGGAGGTGAGTTTCAACGTTGGTATGACTAGTATTGTCGCAGATGTCGTTGTACCAGCCCAGGTTTGGTTATAATATCTCATATGAGATCAGTTATCCTTCGTTCAATAAATATTCCATCCTTGTCGGCCGAATCACGTCACATTTGTATTTGCTTCAGCGGATTGCCAAGTTCTCCGGCATCATACTCCGCCGGAGACTCAGCGCGGGCAATCGCCGAACACTCTAACGTTAGGTAGCGCTAGGTTGCTCTGGTTCTCAGCCATAGGAGTAATAGAATAGTTCGGATGTTTAAGTTCAGGATCCTCCATCTGCTGGGATCTGGTGAACACTTTATTCAAACGCGTTTTTTGCTGCATCGGAATACCTGGTTTGACATAGTAGAAGATTTTTTACAAAGCACGACATGGCCTATCCGTATAAATAATTATGTTCACTGAACATGACGTAATTTAGTTCAGGAAAAACTTGGTATTGATACATGATCATAAGTGCGAAATCGAAATCTATTTGCTGTCTCAATTTGTTTATTCATTCGATAGTAATATCTATTGCGATAACCAGTAATCGAACCACGCCACAATGCCCGCGAGACTCTGTTCCTTCACCCAACCTATACCCGCATTAGCACAACCCAACGCGTGCAGTAAAATCAAAAGGAGAGTGAAACTCACGTTGGTAAGGATCCTTCGGATCTCCTCTCAGAGCAAATCCATGCTCAACACCAGAGAATACTTGATAATGAAAGACCTTCTTCTTGGTTTGTAAAATGTCTAACGCTCGTCGTCGGGAAGGCACATCGAACGTGTGATCGACCTCCGAACATGAGAGAAATAAAGGCTCTATACGTAGGTAGTCAGCAATCTCTCAGTCCTTCAACATGTTGATCACATTGTGCTTACTCTTGAGGTCGGTGAAATGATGTTCTTTGAGGAATGCTGGATGTGCAAAAGCCCCAACAGTCACTGTATCGCCTTTCAGTTCGTTACATACATATGGTGCCCCAAAGCAGTAGCCAACACAAGCGAACTTTGTTGTACTTGTGCCGTAGCTCTTCTTAACAGTGGTAACCCATTTTGGAACTGCCGTATCTGCAAATGCGGTATGCTTCCGCTTCCAGGCCTCATAATCGAAGTCTGGATTTTGTGTATGACGGTCTTTCCGATGCTTCCAAACAGGGTCCTGTGTCAAATTGTCAATAGCGTATTCATTTGAATGGCTCATAAAACTAGACAAACGTACTCCACGAAAGTAGTCGAGACCAAGAACTAAGTAGCCTGCGTCGGCGAAAGCGTCCATGACCAGCAACCCGTTAGGGAACATGCCCCAAACATCTGGAAAGTAAAGGAGGATGTTTCCATTTGCTTTTTCAGGCCTGGGCTTTGAAATATAGGTTTCGACGCCCTCGATGGTCTCCCAAGTGCCTCTCGATTCGCCCTCATGAATGGTGCCTTTGAGACAACAGCTACCACTTGGCTTGGCCAGGTACGCCTCGCTGCTGGATTGTTTTGAAGGTGATTGACCCATGGTGTGACAACGAAAATTCGAATTAGGTAGAGAGTAAAAGTTGAGATACGAGTTGCTAACTGTTTACAATACTATTGTTTAATTAGAGGCAGTGGCGCCAAGTGAGCCTGGGTCTTGGATGACATGCACCAACCCAGTCGCTCAATGATCGGTTTATACCCGCGGAGACTCGCCGCGGGGAACTCGAGCGGCTCACAACTTCGTCTATGTCCATGTTATTGGTCAATGCTGATGCGGAGATGAACCAGGCCCCATGGGGTAAAGGTGGAGGAGTAAGGGCTACCCCAGATTGTCCAAAAGACTTTTACTACCTATGCAACCATGCATCTGTTAAATACTATCCCAGCTTCCCCTTGCCCAGCTCATTCTCAGATGCGCCAATCCAGCCTCTCTTCCTTTTATTCCTCTACACAACAAGACAGTCAACAATAATGGCAGACTTGACCAAGTCCAACATCGAAACACGCCCCAGTGTTGAGGCCATTGAGAACCCGGAGCTCAAAGTCGGTCAGCTGGACATGAACGAGAACGATCGTGAGAATGCTGTCGGTTACAACGAGTACCTTGAGGCTCGCGATATCGAATTCTCAGATGCTGAGGTACATCAGATCCTCTTTTTCCGCCACCACGACTGCTCATAAAATTCTAGGCTAAGAAACTCCGCTGGAAACTTGACCTAGTTATCCTCCCCATGTTCCTCATCACGCAAGCCCTTCAATTCATGGACAAAACCTCGCTCAACTATGCCAATCTCTTCGGGTACCAGGCGGCCCTGGGCCTTAAGGGAAATCAGTTCAATTATCTCTCAGCAAGTCAGTCTTCTTCGGTACCCTCGTGAGTTGCATAATGTTAATGGCGGTGCTGTAGTGGTCTATGCTGGCTACTTCTTCGGCCAATACCCCTGCGGATGGTTGATTGGTCGCTTTCCTGCGCAGAAAGTCATGGCCATCAGCGTTTTTCTCTGGGGCCTGATGGTTATCCTCATGACGCGGAGCCGCGACTACTCGAGTGCTTTGGCCGTGAGATTCATCATGGGTATCTTTGAGGCTGCTGTCACACCTGGCTTGACCCTCATGACAGGCTTTTGGTACACTAGACGAGAGATCCCTCTTCGTCAGTGCATCTGGTATTCATCACTCGGTTGGGGCGGCATCGTAAGTTGCATACATTGTTCTTAGCAGTACCAAAAATGGAGACACTGACATGTTCTTTCTAAGGTCGGCTCGTACATTTCCATGGGCGTTTCCAAACTTCCCGTCGACCTCAATCCCGAGCGCTGGGAGCTCATCTTTTACATTGTACGTCGTATCTCACCTCTGAGACTTAGCGACTAAATACTCACTGATACATCGCGCAGCTCGGCGGCGCCACCTGTCTCTGGGCATTCGTCATCTGGTTCCTCCTCCCTGATTCGCCCTCAAACGCGAGATTTCTCAACCACCGCGAGCGCTTGATCGCAGTCAAGAGAGTTGCAGCCAACGAGACTGGCATCAAGAACAAGGCCTTTGACAAGAGCCAGGTTGTACTTGGCTTTACTGATCCCAAGACACTTCTGATCTTCGTATCAGTATTTGCTGCGTGTGTTTTAACCTTTGTCTTCACGATGCTCGTCGCTTGGCTAACCTAACATCTCTCTCATAGTGCCATTCCTAATGGCGTCGTCAACTCCTTCTCCACTATCATCATCCGTGATATGGGCTTTAGCACTACCCGGACCACTCAATTGAAGTCTGTTGGCGATGCTGTCCAAATCGTCGGCTTGATCATCGGCGGCAGCATCATTCTCAACGTTCCAAACTGTCAGTCAAATCCTCATTGAATGTCAAGATCCATCGCTAACTAATTCACAGCCCGTCTTCTCACTGCGACAGCTGCCAACATGATTTGTACCATCTCTGCCGCATGTATGGCTTATCTCCCCAGAGAGAATACTTGGGGCAGACTTGTCTGCTTTTGGCTCGTCAACACCCAATCGGTTGGTTTCACCGTGTCTTTGACTACCATTTCCTCCAACATGGCTGGTTACACTCATCGGTCACTCGCCAGTGCATTGGTCTTGTAGGTGTCGCATTATCCAATTCACTGGACTTTTCTAACATGACATCCCAGTACGGCCTATTGCTGGGGTAACTTTGCAGGTCCCTTCGTCGTCAAGCAATCGGAAGCTCCTCACTTCACCGGTGCCACTATTGGACTGCTGGTTGGGTACGCCATCAAGTTCTGCTGCCACCTTGGACTTCTCAGTAAGACTGATTTCTGTCAGATCCTATCCATATTGCTAACATTGGGGCTCTAGTCTACATGTTCCTTATCAACAATCACCGAAACAAGACGTACGGGCCTCCCAACAAGGAGAGGAGTAATGAGGCCGGAATGAGAGACCAGACCGAATTCGAGAACAAGGACTTCAGATATGTTCTGTAGATTTAATGATGTTCACAGCAGCAGAACCTCGCACCCGCCTGTGGTAGATAGTTTTATAGGACAATTAGTCTACATATTTTGATATAGGATATTTAATCACCAGTTTCTTCTTGTGATAAGTCATATCATAACCAAATCTAAGACGTGTGAAAGCAAGTAGCTATATTGATTTTACGCCGAGCTTGGCACATGGTGATTATGACAATATTGGTGACATTGTGTTACTCTGCCTCATGAAAGGTGAACATATTGAGTAACTACATACCGGTTGACTGCTCGACTATCATGTTCAAAGTCAAGGTCTATTCATCTTACTCTTACAAGCTATTTACATGTAGACTCTGGGTCTTATCTTGCAACAGAGCCTTATCAAGCTTCTATTGGTTATTGTGGCAGCCCTCAAATAAGGGTTTATTGCGGACAAATATAGTCTGCTTTGTCACTGTGCCTAAGTCTACGCTACTTCCTCTTACATAGTTGACTACTTGAAAAGGTTAATCCATCCACTCGTCTTTACATGTCCTAATACCCAGGCACTCAGTTGCGCAACACACAGTCTATCTATCACCCTACACCCTTCACTCCTTGAATTCTCGAGAAATCTTCGCCACATCAGTTGCGTTAGCAATACCCGCAAACGCCTTCAAAGCCTTCTTTGCCCTTGACTCGCCAATCTGGCTACCAACGTGCTCCAGGAACTTATTGTGGAGGAATTCTTCAGAAAGAGGGTTCTCGTAGCTGCCAAGGGCATGTTCAACGTGAACTTCAATCTTCTTGCCATCTTCAAACTCAACCGCAACAAACGCCTCATGCTCACTGACTTTGTCGTCGCTTTTCACAGACACCTTCTCACGTAAATTGATCACAGTCTTGTTCTGTACGGCGGCATCGGTGAACTGGGTCGGTGTGGCCTCGCCGTACAAGAGCGCTACTGCTGCTGCATGGTATACGCTGAATTTGCCTGCAAGGCCAGTCTCTGGCTTGGGATCGTCCGTTAAGAACAACACGCGGGGGTGGCAACGAGCGGTGACGTTGGCGATCTTGGCGATATTGAGATTCTCCTTCTTTGCTTGATCATGGATCTGAATCCAGCCATCGATGGCGGCGTGAATGATTCTGTCACAGGGAAAAGGCTTAAACGTGTTTTTCGTGACCTCCCAAACCTTACCCAAGGTAGAAAACTCGACTGTCAAGTTCTGACGAGTACTGACTACATGAGACCAGCCTCGTTCAGCTTCCAAACCCTTGAGGGAACCTCCGAAGCCATTCTTAGCGAGTAGTGCTGAGGTGAGACCAGCTTCTGCAGCAGCTCCAACATGGAAAGGTTTGGTATCTGTGCCAAAAGACTCATGCATTCCAATGACTTGGACGGAAGCTATGCTGATGGCCCTTTGCATTTGCTTTGTATCGAGTCCAAGCAACTTCCCAACAGCCACAGCAGCGCCGATGGAGCCTGTTGTGCTGGTGATATCTATCCACCATTAGTCAGTAACCTCTTTGTCTCAAGACGGACGGGTGAAAACTTACGCCATCCAACGTTGTAATGTTCGGGGAAGACAGCAACACCAAGCTTGCACTCGGCTTCGACTCCGGCGATAAAGGCTGTCAAGAAGTCCTGGCCTGACACAGGGCCCATCCACTCTGCTATAGCAAATAGAGCAGAAGCCACAGGACCAGAGGGATGAACAGGAGTATCGACGTGTGTATCATCATAGTCATCAGCGTGGGAGGCGATGCCGTTGATGAGAGCAGATGTCTTCGCATCAACGTAGTCGCCAGTCCCAAAGATGGACGAGTTTCCGTCAGCTCCAATAAAAGGAGACATGGCCTTGAGGGCTATGCCCGCGGGAGGAAGAGCATATCCACCGATGGCACAACCCGCCCAGTTGTAGATACTTTTGACAGCCATATCGACGACAGGCTCGGTCAGATTGCCAAACTGGAGGGCCAGCACCCACGTAGCTAGAGTCTTTGTTGCCATCTTTGGTGGTGTTTAGGTGTTGCTCGGAAGATGAGTCTGTCGTATAATTACAGCATCTCTAAGGGCACATCTCGGTAGCCTTTATACTTATTTCTGGCCCTGTTTTTATATAACGAATAAAGCTGATATTAGGCAAAGATCTGCAGCTTTTTTACTTGACTCTGATTCCGGCCATACAATGGTACCTTTGTCGGGTCATGGACCTCTAGTTTTGCAATCCGGCGTCATGCTAGGACCGGGAGAATTGATGCTTGATGCGAAGACCTACCCCAGATGCACTAAACCCCGCATTCTCTTTGGTCGCGGTAGAATCGATTGTCACGGTAGTATTAAAACCCCTGTTAGGTGCTGATCTTAATGCCGCCGCGGTGTTGGCGCCGAGCGCCCGCGGATTGTGTCCGAGGGAAATGGCCGATCGGCGGGTCCCAACCCATATACAGATACATGAGTTTGACACGGATAATCACAGGAGATTTGTAGTTACGTGAATATTGGCGACTTTCTTAGTCTAACAGTTTCCTCTATCAATTGGCACTAAGCAATCATGTGCCGGTACTGGGAGAAACATTGGTATAGTAATATATCGCGGAAAACAGGGAATTGTGAGATGGGCCACGAAATACAGCCTGAAGCATGCAGCTTTTCACCAACCGGAAGCAATGTCTATGAAGCTCTTCGATACTCTTGCACGAAATCTGTTTCTATCAAACTTTCTCTTGGTTGCCCTAACATAGGCATGACTGGATCAGCGATGTTAAAAGGAGCTACAGACTTAACTTTAACCTCGTCAATAGTAACACCATCAGCAAGTTCAACCAATGTCAACCCTGATGCAAAGTCTACATCAAAAACAGCCTGCAGAAGGTTAGAATAGGGAGTTGAAAATAAACAAACAATTTTGACTTACCAGGTCCGTAATGATGCGTGATACACATGCCAGACCCGTCAGAGGAAATGAACATTGTTCCAAGATCTTGGGATTTCCCGTCTTATCGGTATGTTCCATCGTGACGATGACTTTCGTCTTGGCAGGATTGCTAACAAGGTCTATGGCACCACCAAACCCCTTAACCTCTCCAGGCAGCATCCGGTTGGCCAAGTCGCCTGTCGCACTGACTTGCATGGCTCCAAGGATAGTGAGATCGATTCAACCACTCCTGATCATGCCAAAACTCTCATCGCCGCTAAAGACAGACGACCCGGGCTTCAATGTGATGGTCTCCTTTCCCGCGTTGATAAGGTCAGCATCAGCCTCATTCCGCTCTTTGGAAGTATATGGCCCAAGACCAAGGATTCTATTCTCCGACTGGTGCTGGACGTACGTCAACTTCAGGATCAACGAGCGAAGCCGCTAACATGGGCATGCCAATTCCAAGATTAGCATACATGACGTTTTTGAATTGTTTAGCTGCTCAGCGAACAATCCGTTCTCTCCTTACAGCTACATCACCCTGGCCCAGGGTCCTGTCATCTTTCTCTGCCCAGGTGAACTTCTCGATGGATTTCTGTTCTGTGCTTTGGATGACCTTCTTCACATATATACCTGGTAGATGAATGACTCTGGGGATATTTCCCCCTGTTCAACGATGTGCTCGGCTTCAACGATAGTGGTCTTGGCGATATGGTACGGCCCATGGGGCCATTGAAGTTCTGGGCTGCAAGACGAAACTGGCAATTGCCTAGCCTATCCGCCTTAAAAGCTTTAACAAAGGCATAATCTCCTGCGATGCTTCGCTCAAGCAAATATGGTATACCGTCAAACACTTTGACGTCTTTGGGGCCGGTAAATTCTGTTTCGCCTGAAGAACCCAAGGGCTTGTTCAGAGAGGGTAGATCTCCGTTTTGAACGACAGTTCCAACTCCAGCATGCATATAGAATGCCGGAATTCTGTTGCCTCCGGCGGCACAACGTTCTGCCAGAGTGCCTCGAGGAGCGAGCTCCAATTCAATGTCACCCTCCAGATACATCTTTTCAAATGTCTTATTCTCTCCGATAAAGGAGAGTTGTTTTTGGCTTCATATCACTCAAGGCTTCCGTCGCTGATGAAACGACTTTGTTGATGCCATGGCGGGTGAAAGTGATAGAGAACGACCTTTTGCTCAAAACAATTGCCTGCTTCCTGATGAGCTTTGGACTCGATGAAGATGAGTATGCACCAAGAGAATGCACATGAAAGAACTTGAGGATCACCCCCGTTGGTGCATGCCGGATGATTATCCGTGACCCTGCATAGGCCAGTGTCGAGGCCATTTCGTCAAAAGAATGGATGTCGATAATATTGAAAGGAGAGATAATATATCGATTGCGGTTTTAGATGAAACGAGTTGCTAATTTAAGTTCTGGATTCTCAAGATAAATATAGCCTAAGAGGATGGCATTTCTACTCTTGATATTCGACTCAAGATGAATCTGTCCGGAGCCTGCCCGTGGAAAGTGGCCGTGAGTCAGCCATTAGTCGTATAATGCAACAACCCAGCAGAACTAGATGTTTTAACTGCTCCCATAGCATATTTGCAGACGCCACCGATGCGCATGTTGCCACATCAATAAAATAATTACGATTATTTGCACGCTGATCGAGGTTCAAGGGTAATTTGCCCTACCTACGTTGAGTGACGCTCAGTTTTGAGGCCTTGACACAAAAGCACGCACTGAACTAATCAATAACGGACACAAAATAAAAGAAGATTGACCGTGCTGAACTGCTGTTAAAAATACTTACCATGGCACCTATAGGCAGCACAACGTAGATTTGTTCAGCTGCTACCATTGTTCTTGGTGCGATCGACTTTTTACCCCATCCGTGCCTTAACAGGCTGAACGGAAATTCTTGATTGCGGACATCAATACGTTTTCAATGGCCTTAATGCGCTAAAGGGCTACAGTATGCATAACTTCGAGGCGCATCACGTCTTGTTTTCTCTCCAGAACCGCGACCCTCATGATGGTAAACAGTCGGGACTGGTTAAGATCCTGGAGAAGTACTTCGCAGCACCCTTTGCGCCAGACGACATAAAGAGAATGGTGAAGTGGTTCATTAAAGACGAGTCTAGTCTCCATGGTCTTTCAGCTTCTGATTTGGATTTGGGAACGTCCTTCCAATACGCTACCAGACAGATGCGCCCACGACCCCCAATTGATCATTTGGCCGAGATGCTGAAATGGGACGCAGGGAAGTCATGGTGGGATGTCAAACAGGATTGCCTTGCTTCCATGATTGGAATGTTGTGTGATAAAGGCGCCGTCATCGACCTCCATCAAGATCGATTTAAACTTGCAGGTGATCCCGTATCTCTCGCCAAATTTCAGAAGCAACACCGGCCAAAGAGGCCCGACAACGCAGTTGAGATTGCAATGCGGCCTTCCTGTCCCAGCTCCTTTCTTGAGAACTTTCTCAGATACCGCCCAGAAGCAGAAGGGGCGCTTACGGATCGGAGCAAGTTCTGGAGACGTTTTGATCCTGATCGACCTCGAGGAATGCATCGCGCGGTATCTAACATGGAGTGGATCATTTTCGAAATTCACAGACAGTTCTTTGAACAATTTTGCGATCCCCTCGAAACCCCTGATCCAGACAAAGAGGTCTGGGACTATCCTAACGACCTGGGAACTATGTACAAGGTCAAGGTGGACTTGTTGTCCAACGACGACTGCACGGACGAGACCGAAAGGGAGACGTTGAAGAACCTCGCCACGGCGGTTCAGGAGATCCACGACACTCTGAAGCCTCTCGTCGGCACTCTAAACCGTGATTCCGATAGACTTGTTGAGATTGAGGCTCAATGCTGGTTCAAGCTGTCTCGCGCTGTATCATACCTTGCCTCAGACTCCTACCGCGAAGAGTGCAAGCAGCTTGCTGAGCGTTTTGACGCGCGACGACATCAGTTCATCATAAGTTACCGATGGGATCCACGTGTCGAATGGATGCATATGAAGTTACTTAAAGAATTCCCCCGCTTCTCCAGCCCAGATGGAGAACGTCTTTGCGACGACGCCTTTGAAATCTGGCAGAAGTTGATCTTCGAGCGCGGTGACGAGCGTCAATGGTGGGAGATTGCAGAACAGGACAAGTGGTTCGTGCCTATGAATGAAGTCACTGATGCTTTCAGAGCTTCGGATTCGGGTCGCCCTGGTAAGTGGCATTGGGTGGTGAAGAAGATTCCTAAGAGAACAATCACGAAGGGTGCTGGGTGCTGAAGAAGTTTTCTAAGAGAATAATCACGACGGGTGCTGGACGCCCTGGATTTTAGGGTTTGTGATGAGTTAGTTGAACAAATAGTAGTAAATATAGAAAAACAGACTTTGAGGTTGTACAATTGTGAGGGAAATATTCTCGTCAAGATAGTGATAGTGACCGTGATAGTGATGTTGCAACACCAGGATGTGAACCCCGCACAGCGACCGCCGATCCCACTGAAGTCGGGGAACCTTGAACATATCCTTCCTGATTGAGTATACGGAACCGACGCTTATCGACCACCAGCCTCCGGAACTCGGTGCGGCGATAGAAATATGTCCGGATCCATCGTCGCCCGTATAAAAAGGTCAACAATTTAGCCTCTTTACCCTCAGCTAATTGTCTTGTCTCACATCAATCATGAGGTCATCGTCGCTGTCTCTCCTCCTGGCCACTGGCGTCAATTCTTTGACCGTCGCACCACGAAGTGAGAAGACAGATGAATCCCCGCTCAAGATTCCCGGTCTGCCTGTGCCCAATGCCACCAAGTCTTACTGGCAAGATCCTCCTCACCGCATCGCCAACCTCCGCACCACCAAGGAATTGCCGACATCGCAGACCTTTGACTATGTCATCATCGGCTCCGGTATCTCAGGCGCCGCCACAGCGCACAAGCTGTTGGATCGCGACCCTAAGCTGTCAATTCTGATGATCGAAGCCCGCACTGCAGCTTCAGGCGCAACAGGTCGAAATGGTGGTCACTGCAAGCCTGGTGATTATAACGGCGTGAAGAAATGGGTTGACGCGTACGGCGAGGACGATGCTCTGAGGATCGCCAGAATGGAGCAGGACTGTGTCAACGACGTGCGCGATTTTGTCCACTCGCACAACATCTCAAGTGAATTCACAGACGTCGAGACTGCCAGTTTGTACTGGACAAGGGATGCCTTCGAAACAGCTCTTACGTCAATTGAGTTTCAGCACGATCTCGAGAAGCGCAGACCTAACGATGTTCCCAAAAACAGGAGAACTATCTGGAAAGACCAGAAGGCGCGCGATTATTGGGGATGGCCCGAGATTGTCGGTGCTGTGAGCTTCAAAGCGCACACTCAGAACCCATACCGCACCGTCTGTGGCATGCTCGAGTACAGTCTCCAGAAAGGCCTCAACTTGCAGACCAACACCATGGCGCTGGGCCTCAACCAGCTCGGCAAGAAGACCAAGGATGGAGCCAAATGGGAAGTCAAGACGAATCGCGGCACTGTCAAGAGCAAGCAAGTTGTGCTAGCAACCAACGGCTTCACGTCCGCTCTTCACCCCGGCATCGCAAGCACCAACTTCACCATGCCCGTCAGAAACCAAGTTTCCGCCGTTACACCCGAAGCCAAAACATCCGGCAACAAAGCTTTTGAGCGAAGCCACAGTATCGGTGATCTTCACAGCGGCAACGTATATATCGCCCCCCGTCCCCCAGGCACCAAAGATGCCGGCAGCGTCGTAATCGGCGGCTCAACCCAAATGTCCCCCACGCGCGAACGTTTCATCACTGATGATAGCACCATCAACGAGCAAATTGCCTACGTTCTCCACGGCGCAGCACGTACAGTTTTTGGCTACAAGAACTGGGGCGAGTCATCAAAGGTGATTCAGGACTGGACGGGTATTGTGTGCGAGACACCTGATGGTTTTCCTCTTGTCGGTGAAGTCCCAGCTGAGGATGGTCTCTGGGCTATTGTATGTATGAATGGGCATGGCATGGCATGGGCTTATCGAAGTGCAGAGGCGCTTGTTGGTATGATGACTGAGGGTAAAGCGCCGAAGTGGTTCCCTGAGCAGTTTAAGGCACAGAGGGCTTGGGAGGCCAAGGCTCATGAGGAGCTGTAAATAATGAAAGCTCGTGAGGCAGAATTAGATTCGGGGTATATACACAAGCTTCTTGGATAATTGAAAGATTATAACTTAATCTAAACGCATGGCCTTAGCTTCAGGCGCATCCAATAATATTTGGAGCGTTGCAGAATAGAGCCGCATCTACTTTCCCCTCTATAAGAGGTAGCGGTACGCTGGACAACATGACAAACAACACATTTTTTTCGCATCTGCTTTCACTGCAATTTTAACCCACCCACTTACCTCTCGTCCCGGAGGCTGGGTCGTGAAAAGGGGACACAGACAGCATCGCCAGTGAATATTCTAGCTATTGAGTATATAATCGGGTTTGTTATTTTGTGCTAGCACATACGACCATAGGTAGTGGAAAATACGGGATCCCGTCTGCTCTCCCATAGTCAAGCCACTAACCGGCGGATTAGTAGTTGGGTCGGTGACGACCAGCGAATCCCCGCTGTTGTATGTTTTTGCTGATATGAGCTTCTGGTCCGGTATCCTTTTTGCCTGGTGATAACAATGTGGGATGAAGATTCAGTGATGAGAAATGGTCCTGCTCACTGTTGATCAACACATCAGTCTAAGTCCTAGTAATCCAATGCCCAGATAACAGCCCAGTACTCTCCTACAGTAACATTGACGCTCACAAACATCTAATCTTATGAGTCCATGCCATATCATATCACTTAGGGTCTTCGTCCAACAACTCCCTAACCCTCTCCAACGCCTCCTTCTGCACATCCTCAATCGGC
This sequence comes from Fusarium austroafricanum, assembly GCA_012932025.1. Taxonomy (NCBI): domain Eukaryota; kingdom Fungi; phylum Ascomycota; class Sordariomycetes; order Hypocreales; family Nectriaceae; genus Fusarium; species Fusarium austroafricanum. The sequence continues at coordinate 68,429 of JAADJG010000031.1, read as the reverse complement.
TGATCAACTCTCACCGTCAAAACATCCCTCTCATCTTCCCCCGGCCTCTCCAACACCTCAAACTGACTATGCACTAGCGCCGCTCCCGCAAAATGCCCCTTCCTCTCCGCGGCTCGTTTCGTGAGTATTTCCTCCGGCGCATCAAGATGCAAGAAATGAACACGCAAATCACCGGCGTTTTCAGATCCTTCGCGAAGAATATCTCTGTACTGACGCTTGAGTGCTGAGCAGGTTACAACAAGATGTTCGGTGCCTGGGCCTTTGGGATGGTGAGAGGCGTGTTCGTGGAGGGCTTGGAGCCAGCCCCAGCGGTCTTCGTCGGTGAGAGGTTGGCCATGACTCATTTTCTCGATGTTTGTTTTGGGATGAAACTGGCCAATGGTTAGGATATCGACTCTAGGTGGGCTTGTGACATACATCATCTCCCTCCACGAATTTAAGATCAAGTTTCTCTGCTATGAACTTGGCGATTGATGTCTTGCCTGATGCCGTCGGACCTGAGACAAAGAGGATCCATCGGTGACCTTTGGGGACAGGTTTGACTGCTGGATCCGATAAATCACCCATTTCGCGATTGTAAAAGAAGATGAAGATGGTGTGACGACGATTCTAGTGAATGAGATTATGATGTTGTTGATTGTTTTGACGGCATGATCTCGGCAGGTTTAGTGTTCTATGATGTTGACGTCATCATGATATTCATTCTACGAAACACTGTACAATCATTACGCATTAATTCTGATGTTTTTAGAATTGCGATTGACTTCTATCGCAAAGCTTCTCTCAAATTCCCAAACTCCCTTTGGGTCAAAGAAGTTGAGCCCAAGTTGGACGTTATGGCTGCGACGTAGGGTAGGGCGTAGGGCGTTGGCCAGCTTCGGATGATAAGCCACGGGTGTCATCCAGCCTGAACGTACGGGATCCGAGATACCCGAATTGACAAGTTTCATCAACCACCATGCTTCACGCGCAAATAACATTTAGATAATTGATGTAAAATCCCATAATCTGAACTTGCCCTCCACCGATAAACGAAAATCTGCGCTTAATCTCGGCCATCGCGGATATGTTCCAACATCCATGCATAACCCCCAGAGTAAGTGTCGGACCTACAATCGCAGCAGAAGTGATAGCACCGTTTCATGTCGCAAAAGGGTCAGATTCTAGATGATTGATCAACAACCTAGATCCTTGCCCTCCAATGGAAAAAGGGGGACACTCGATGTTGACAATCTGGGTCCAGATTCACGGACAGTGGAGAAGTGAAATCGGCCCATTTGTTAGCATATCCTAGATCCCAGCATCCATTCATTTATCTGATTACCAATACCTGGAGGGATTTTTTCTACATATAATGATACGTTGGTCTTTGCGCCAGAAGCACTGATAATTACACGAATGAACGTGACGGGACATTCCCTTTTGGGGCAGAGGGCCAAGCAATTAGCTGGATTACCGGCATCAGCCTTATAATTATTGCATTTAATTGGCTACGTTTACGAAATTTGACACGGAGTTTATCTCCGTGCCGTCAAAAATCCCCGTGTTGGTTGAACTTCACATTCCAACAAAAGATCATCACAATCTCCCTGCAAAAGTTCAAGGTGACGTTCGCAGATGTAACCAACAGCCACATGAACAACCTGAAAAGCGAAGCTCGTAACGCCGATCTTTCGCGCGTCTTTAGGGTAAGTTGACACCGCGCCCTTGCAGGTGGCGCCCTTTCTTCACAAGCGGGCAATTCCCGAACCAATAGTAATTCCTTCTAGAAGCAACAGACTCAAGAACTGCGCTGCTAGCGTGCTTGAGAAATTTTCTGGAAGAAAAGCTCAGCATGTGTGGCTGCCTGCGGACCCGAGGTTGCAGGCAGGCAGGCTCGGTAAGACCGATGTCAGGCCATGCATACTATGGGCTGCCTGGCTTCTGTCTGTGAGGGACAGACTTTGCTGTGTTAGGTAGGTCGTTTACAAAGGCAGCCTGAAGCAATGAAACTCGGCTTTAAGGAGACGGGTGAAGCAGATCCTTTTAGTCGCGCTTCTAATACAAGCTTAACCTGTACGCGGTTAGCGACATTCTCATTATCCCGTAGATCAGTTCCAAGAAATGCAGCGTCGTCAAATGTCTTGTCGTCATGGCATCGAGATATTATACTTGTCACATGGAGCCTCTCCATAATCCCCATGGGGACTGTTTATCGTGATACTTGGCGAGGAAACGTTTGGTAAATGTTATTATGTATTTGACGGTTTCTTTTACGTACAATGCCCGGCGGACGTGCGTGATTCCACAAAGAGGCTCCACCGTCAATCCCCTTGCCTGCCTGGACTTGAACATGTGGCGGAAGATGTTCATAGCTTTTATGGGCTATATTTCAGGGATTCGAGATAAACATGAACTGAGACTTTATTCATCTTGCCAATAATGTTGTTGGCGATGCAGTGATGATACTGATAATCATGAATGATAATCCTTCTGTTTTACGAGTATCGGCCCGGCCGTAGCCTCAAGTGGAGACAGCGACAAGTGCCGACTGCCCCTTGCAAAGCCGAGCCTTCACAAAGCGGATATGGCGTCAAGAATTTGGAGTAACCCTTCAGATTTCTCCGCACGACCAAGATTGGGGAACAACATCACCCAGTTTCCCTCGCATCGTACCATGACCACGTTTTCCTTGTGCTCTTACGTACTGGAATCACCTCCTTGCCCGGGGCCCCGAGATTTCCCCCAGGAGACAAGCAGTCCTTGGATGCCATCGCAAGCTTAAAGTTAGTTGGAGACGAGAAAAAAAAGCGAGGATAGCCGCCCGGCTGAGTTGGAGAAGAGGGACCGCTAGACCCGAAATGTGAAAGGTGACGTTCTGAAAGGGGAAAAGGTGGACAAACTCTGCAGAAAATTTTGATTGTCTTCGGTCTGCTGCGGCTCAGACTCCGTATCTACCTCTCGACCCGTGCGAGATAAGCTACAAACTCGGCCCGCTTGCACCTTCACAGTGACACAGTTGTATCAGCCCCCATGGGGCCTGGACTGCGCATTTTCTGGTTATCTACGTATCCACAGCATGTTGCTCCATAAACGGAGATGCGAGTCAGTTTGGGGTAGGGGGCAAAGATCGTCGACGAAACTCTTTTACGTAGCAGAGTGGACATACCCCAGATGAGAAGATTTTTATATATAGGCCTTGCCCCAGACTCCAGGCCTTGGTTTTCTCTTGTCTTGTGTCATCCATCTTATTGAGAATCAATCATCATGAGCCATTACGATTCAGAGAATCAGGCCCCTGAGCCTACCAAGCACCATGGCGAGGATGCTGCTGTTACCAACGATGCAGTCTTTGGAACCATCACTGAAGATGGTCCCAACTACCGCAACGTTGGCTGGCTTGGAACTTCAGTTCTCATGATGAAGTCCCAAATCGGTCTCGGTGTTCTGTCTATCCCTGCCTCTTTCGACGCCCTCGGTCTGATTCCCGGCATTATATGCATGTTGGCCATCGCCGTCATCACCACCTGGTCTGACTACATCGTCGGTAAATTCAAGCAGCGCCATCCTGAAGTCTACGGTATCGACGACGCAGCTGGTCTTGTGTTTGGGCGCTTTGGAAAGGAGTTCTACGGCATCTCGTACTCGCTTCTCACCATCTGTATCGCCGGTTCTGCGATGCTCGGTATCTCCATCGCGCTGAACAGTCTGTCTCTGCATGGAACCTGCACTGCAGTCTTTGTCGCTGTTGCTTGCATCATGGCCTTCCTTACAGCTTCTATCCGAACCCTCGACAAAGTCAGTTGGCTTGCGTGGGTTGGCCTTGTTGCTCTTGTCACAGCCAGTAAGTTTCATCAACGCAAGCTCAATGAACCAGTCTAACAAAACACAGTCTTCACCGTCACCATTGCCGTCGGTGTCCAGGACCGCCCTGATCTCGCCCCCAAGGAAGGTGTCTGGAAGTCCGACTACAAGCTCTTCAACAGCCCCAGCTTCGCCGAAGCCATGTCCGCCATCGCCGCCTTCATCTTCGCCTACTGCGGAACCCCTGTCTTTTTCCCAATTGCTGCTGAGATGCGAGAGCCCAAGCACTACAAGAAGGCTCTGATCCTCTGCCAGAGCGTTGTTACTGTTGTCTATGTCGTTGTCGGCATTGTTGTCTACTACTACTGCGGTACCTATGTCGCTTCTCCTGCTCTGGGATCTGCTGGAAAGACTCTCAAGCGGGTCAGCTACGGACTGGCTCTGCCTGGTCTGATTGTCTCTGCTACCCTCTACACTCACGTAAGTTTCTTCATTTGAACCTCCAGGCATAGCGTCAACTAACATGTTAAAAGGTCCCCGCCAAGTACGCTTTCGTCCGTTTCCTCCGAGGCTCTAAGCACCTTTCCGCCAACACCTTCACCCACTGGGCTGTCTGGCTCAGCTGCACTCTGGGAACTGCCATTATTGCCTACGTTATTGCCAGCGGCATCCCCGTCTTTGGTGGCCTCGTCTCACTTGTCGGCGCCCTTCTTGGAACGCTGCAGTGCATGCAGCTCTTTGGATGCCTCTGGCTCTACGACCACTGGGCTGAGGGCAAGAACGGACAGCGCACCACCAAGTGGACCATGATGGTCGGCTGGTCTGTATTTGTCATTGTTATGGGAACTTTCCTCATGATTGGCGGTACTTATGGATCTATCAAGGGCATCATCGACTCGTACGCCAAGAGCGGTGGTTCTGCTGCTTGGTCTTGTGCCGACAACTCCAACTCTTCTTAAATGGGAGATTAATCTGGAGAAGATTGCGGATGTATAGATATAATTATAAATGATTTAGAGATGTTAAATGCAAGCGTTGATAGAGTTCAAACAATGGCCTAGTCTGTCTGTCGTGATCACATGAAATGTTTAACCAACATCCCCCCGCGTTATGGGAGATCTGCACTTACCCCTTTACGAGACAGCCATTCACAGTTTCTCCTTCATTGTATTGACACTCCACATACCCTTCAGATCTTTCTCAATTCCCTCAAAGACACCTGGTCCCTGCTTCCCCAAGCCTGTCCCCACTGCAACAGCATACGCTCCAACGGCTCTCATCCTTCGATAACCGTCTCCGTCGCGTACTCCACCAACTCCGATGATCCGAATGTGGCTCAGTTCCGGCACTTGATCGAGCATCTTTCTCAAAGTCGATACGTTTCCAAGTGCGAGTGGATGTAGAGGTGGACCGGCCATGCCACCAACGCCAGTGCCTGGTAATTGAGGATCTGGCTGATTGTCCTCGTCTTTGAGAATGAGGCACGACCCGAGGGTATTCGTAGCAGTGATGAAGCTAATAGATGACGCTGCCGAACGCAAGGTTTCAACCAATGTCGCGAATTGGCCATGGTGAGTATATGGTGGTGTCTTGATACCGACGGGCAGAGATGGGTTTCGTGGAATTAGATCTAAATATTTCTTTAGAGCAGCCCCATCATATGCCGGCGGCGGAGCACCCGGAATGTTGGGACAGCTCAAGTTGACCTCCATGGCCAAGGGAAAAGGAAGATTCTGCGATGCAGCTTCAATGCGCGCATAGCTCTCAGAAATGTCTTGAGGTGACCCTGTCACACTAACAATGAAAGTTTTTCTCAATTCAGGAAGCCGACGAGCGATCTCAGCCAAGAACTCAAGGTATCTATCAAGCAGAATAGGACTGTATCCCAGGTTATTCAAACTCGCCGTAGCATCTTCTGTGTGGTCCTCCGGCGGGGTTTGGTTGGAAGAAGTTCCCTTGTCTGCAATCGCAGAAGCAGGGTTGAAGAAGAGATATTGATGTTGTTCATGTTGATGGTTGAAGCCATTGATAAGCGACGTGCGCGTCGTGATAGCGCCTGTTGAGGGAGATGAGGCGATTGCCAGAAGATCTTGAAGGTCGGTGGCCCATGGTGTTGCTGAGTTGAGCAAAGGTGGATTGATACTTAATTGAGGAGGAGCCATTGTTGCGACCTTTGCTTGGCAAGTTGGTGGGTATCAGGATGAAAGAAAGATGAGGGGCTGAGATTGGAGTTGACGATGATGATAAGAAGTGTATTATGTAATCATTCAGCAGATCAGTCGCGCTTTTCATCGCTGAGCTCTCAGCATCAATTCTTTAAATCTGGTTGGCCAATTTGCATTCTTGCCTAGGTAGGTATCTGTGAGAGGGCCGAGTTTTGGTGAGATACAAGATAACTAGAGTCAACACAATCTCCAATGCGAAGAACATGGTCGCCATCTCATAACCAATTGGAAAGCGGGGTGCATCTCCAGTATTGTATATCAGTAGAGGCACCCATGCTTGGAAAGTGAAAGCTGCGGTCTCAACTACACCAATAACCAGTGCACGGTGTTCCGTCGAGTATGAAAGAACCTCATTGATCCAAGTGATGATGAGCGCTCCGGCACCAGTCTCACAAAATGTGAGAAGCCAACCTGCCATCATTGCAGCTAGGTTATGCTCTGGCCATGCAGATAGGATGATGGTGCCTGTGATGGAAACGAGACATGCAGCAATGATGAGAGGCCATCGAAGACCAAGTGCATCGGACACCCAGGCGTATGTGAGTGTACACGCAATTTGCAGTCCATAGCCAGCACTAGGAATGATGTTGATTTCTTCCGTGCTCCAGCGACCTGTAGACTTGAGCCAGATGTTAAAATACGAGTAGACCTTGATGCCGAGAACATGGGCAATGAAGATCGCACAGAACATGTAGACGGGCCATGTTGTCACGACGCGGCGCACAATCTTCCATGTAAGTTTCTTGGCTGGCGCGCGCCCATGCATCAGCATACGGTCATTTGCAAGCTGAAGATCATCCTCTTTGAGCCAGTAGGCCTTGGGCTTGTTTGGAGAGTCGGGGATAGCCCAGTAGCCGTAAAGGCAGATGGGAATACCGATGATCCCTGGAGATGTTAGATGTGTCCTCCATAAGAAAAATGGGACATGCATCATACCGTCAAAGACGAAGAGCCATTGCCAAGCTCTTAAACCACTTTTCCCATCCATACCCGAATAAAGCGCTGCTTGAAGATAGCTATACAAGTGTCAGTTACCAAGTAAAAGCTGAGAATTTGGTGAACAACCTACCCAGAGAACATCTGAGCAGCACTAGATGACGCCTGAAAGATACACGCGCGTTTCCCGAGTTCAGCTGGTGTGTACCAACTACCTAGCAAAGTCATGACACCAGGATAAGCTGAAGCCTCAAGCAGACCGACGATGAAACGCAGTCCGTACAAAGTCTCAACATTCTTGGCACCAGCCATGCCCATGACAATGAAACTCCATATGAGTTCGGCCGTAGGCAGCCAAATCGAGGGGCGGATTTTGGTAATGATGATTTGAGAGGGGAGCTGGCCGATGATGTATCCAACTGTCCAATAGGTACTCAGCAGGTTCAAGTTGTTGCCCGACATTTCGAGATCTTCTTTCATGCCCGAGACGTACGCGTTATTGACCTACAGAGGTGAGCCAGAAGCGCTCCAGAAAGGTAGCTGAGATTGACTTGCTTACATTTGTTTGATCAAGGTACTTGACAAAATAGGCGACGCAGCAGTAAGACAAGATCCACCAATCGAGCTTGTTTACAAGTTTTCGTTCTTCAGGCGACTTGTCCAATGTATCCCACAGAAAACGCAGAATCCGTCTTTTTAGAGGCTCCCTCTCATGTTGTCGGGGAGGTTCATCATCACTGGAAGCTATCTCGTGGATGTTGGCTTGCTTACGGCCTGGCTGCTGTTGTAAAGAAGCATCCATAATGCGAATAGGAACGAACGCCAGGCTCTGTGGTGGAACGAGATGTATGTTACTAGAGCTAGATGTAGCCCTCGCTCGATTTTATACTCATATGCCAACTCTACAGACCTGCATACATGTTCATGCACCCTAATAAACCATGCATAACTAGGCTGATAATAACGTGCTAGATACCCATAATTACACCACAAGACTTGGCCAACCATAGGGACTTTACATAACGGATCTTATCATAAGCGCTGTTATCTTGGCGGCACCAGACCGCAATCTTTTACCGTATATAGCAGTATTTGCATCTGGCCACGAGACTCGAGCCAATCCTAGAGACTTGAGATGAAGGCTTCTTATAGTAAGCGAGCCAAGGTGGTATCTTGTCGGCCCCAGACCGCAGCCCTTTGCCGTATATAGTAATAATGGCGTCGGGTTTGTTGCGATCGAGATGCGGAGATGGATATGGATTGAATTACCATAAATGGGAATAAATCAGCCTGTATCTGCTCGTCTGTTCTTGATATATCGCAACGTCATTTGATTCTAAAACAACCATACAGCCAAAATACCACTACGAGCTGTCACCCCTCACAAGATCTATCGGTTCAACAGACTCAATATGGCGACCGAAGAACAAGCTCTGGCCATCTATCAGTCGGCCATCCACTTTGATGGTCTCAACATCTGCAACTTCTCCCAAGAGATCTTCCAAGCGTGGAAAGCTGGCGGTTTCACCGGAGTATCCTGCACCTGCGGCCTATGGGAGGGTCTTCGCGGCAGCCTCGCCAACGTTGTCCAGTGGAAGGAATGGTTCGAAGAGTATCCAAACTTGATAACCCAAGCACATTCAGTCAGGGACATACGAGAGGCCAAGAAATCTGGCCGTACAGCTGTGCTTCTCAGCTGGCAAAACACAGCGGGCATCGAGGACCAACTGTCGTACCTGCGTGTGTTTAGGGATTTGGGCGTCCGCAAAATGCAACTCACATACAACACCCAGAACTACAGTGGCGCTGGATACACAGAGCTCCGAGACTCCGGGTTGACGGGTTTTGGGCGAGAGGTAGTTGACGAGATGGCCAAGCTAGGGATTGTTTGTGACCTCAGCCACGTCGGCCCTCAAACTTCTGAAGATGTCATCCGCTACGCCCCCGCTGGCAAGCCTCCATGCTTTTCACACGTCTTGCCGGGTGGATTAAAACAACACCCTCGCAACAAAGACGACGGCTTGATCAAACTTTTAGGATCCAAGGGTGGTTTTATCGGCCTCAGCCAGTTTGGCCCTCACATGGAAAAGGATAACGACAGCACAATAGACGATTACGTAGACGCTCTCGACTACGTGATCGGTCTTGTAGGCGAGGATCTGGTCGGTATAGGGTCAGATGCAAGTGAAGGTCATGGGCGACCAAGCGACTTCATGGCCTGGTGTAATAAGGACAAGGGTTACGCCCGGGGGCTTACTCCTTGGGGTAGTCAGAAGGTGGTGAAACCGCTGGGGCTTTTAAAAGACCGCGCACAGCTGGCTATTGCGATGGCAAGGAAGGGATGGAGTGAAGAGAAGATGAGAAAAGTGTTAGGAGAGAACTGGTTGAAATATCTGGAAAAGATTATTGGTGAGTGAACTGGACAGACCGAAACGGACAGTTTAATACTATCATTCCATTCCGACGTCATTGCAAATATAGAATCATCCCATAGACCTCCAAACTTAAGGGATCATATTTACCAAAGATACGTACGTGGCTGTTGCCCAATCCCGACAGTCTCGATCGAGTTTGGTTGAGCGTAGGAGATTAGGTGAGGCAAGACGCCATTAGTAGTTTGTCACGATGATTACAAAGGCTCCGTCCACGACGCCAAGCCTAGCCAATATCCTCGGTGAACATTTTGAGAGTACAAAACAAGAATTTTATAGAGAGCAAAGCCAATTGAAACAATAGCCCACCTATTGCTACCTTGTTTATCGTCAATCTGATAAGAACCAGCAAATAAGAAGCTTCAATCTGAAGCTGAACAAATTTTCCAAAGTTGCCTCCAAGGAAAAGTCATTCAATACGTAGCATTGGTACCTTATTTGGCCGTTGATCCTCCTAGAATAGTAGTTTAGATGATGATCGTATACTGAAAAGGGGCGTAGTCTCGATCGCCAGATCGCGGCCCATTTTATGTGCTTGTCAGGTCCACAATTAGAGATTTTAGTACCGCAAATATCGTCGAAAAAATGCGGCTCAGGAGTCCACCATGGAGAGAAACCTCCGGTTGACGTTAAAGTGGAGGTTGAACGTCATATATCGGTAACGGTTTACTTACAGCTTCCTTGAAAATATAAAGTATTCTCAATCCAGATTTTACTGCAGAAATTATGAGATTGCTGTTTTCTTCGCGCATTCTTTACCATGGCTGGACATCATCAAGAACAGAACCATGATTATTTCTCAAAGCCAACAACGCCTTCGACGCCAGGACAAGTTCACCTCGGCAACGTTGCAACTCGCATTCCTTGCACAATCTCAGACCGAGAAACAGGACATACAAAATCAACACACTCAAAACGTCGTGGACTTCATGGCCTACCTTCCAGTTTTATGTCGCGAGTGAGCAAGCGGCCAGCTAGCTCAAGGCGCTTCACAAGAATGTCCAGCACGGACAGCACATCTCGCCCTACAGCACAGCAGTATGCATCTCATTACCATCAATATGCACCCGCTGAGGAGGGCTATTATGAAGAAAATCCTTGGTTCGGAGAGGCTGGTAAGAAGCCAATCTTCAGCCTTGGAAAACCACTTCCTCATAGAGTTCGCCGCCCTAAGGTGGTAAAACCCATTAAACAAGATGGAAAAGTCGACGAGGAGATGGCTATAGTCAAAGAAGAATCGGAAGATACACCCGCGGGCTATGCTTCACGCACCGTCTCAGGCCAACCGTATCGAACACATACCCAGAATAGCCTTGCATCGCGTGAGATGCAGAACCAGCAGAGTCGAACTACAGCAGCGGGAGTTGCACACAATGAGAAAATAAACGATGCAGGCCAACCTGTATTTGACTACGTCCCTGGAGAATCAACACCTGCAACTCCTGCACATCGCGGCCACGCCTCCAGAGTCAACTCTCGCACCACTCAGCCAGATTACAAGATCGATGGTGAGCCTTTGGGGCAGCAAGAACAAACCTCGGTTGAAGCTGGAGAGACGGATCCGAATGAGTTGAGGAACTGGTGGGCTAGATTTCGAGCGAAACATCCTGAACCACTGGCTGAGTTTCTTGCAACGGCTGTTGCCATCTTCCTTGGTCTTACGGGAACTCTTTCTGTAAACTTATCAGCCAAGCAATCGCAGGCATACGGAACTTACGAAACATCCTGCTGGGCATGGGGATTTGCATGGATGTTTGGTATCTACCTTGGCGGCGGTGTTTCAGGCGCGCACATGAACCCAGCTATCTCCGTCTCGTTGTCACTGTTCCGCGGGTTTCCTTGGAAGCAATGCGGCATCTATATCACCGTGCAATTCATCGCAAGTATCGTCGCTGGAGCATTGGCGTATGGAATCTATGCTGATTCAATCCACTACGTCGACCCAGACATGGAAGGGATGTCCATGACATTTTTCTCAACACCACGAGAGTGGGTATCCTTGCAGTCCGCATTCTTCAACCAAGTTGTCGGCAGCGCAATCATGATGATTGCTGTGTTCGCTCTCGGTGATGATCAGAATAATCCACCAGGCGCTGGAATGCATGCTTTGGTACTAGGATTTCTAGTCACCACTCTCAAGTTCACGCTCGGATACAACATCGGATCTGCCTTGAATCCTGCTTCGGATTTTGGACCACGTGTTGTTGCGTACGCAGTTGGATATCGAGAGACGAATGTCTTTCATAGTGGATGGTGGTTCTACGGGCCATGGGCTGCGACGTTGATAGGATCAGTGTTGGGATGTTCGTTGTATGATGGGTTTGTTTTTGTTGGAAGTGAGAGTCCGATCAACTTCAAGTTTAAGGAAGAGATAAAGAGTCGGGTGAAGAACTTGTTGAAAGACTAGATTAGCTATGAAATATCTTCAGGTATTACCTCATTAATATCTTATTAAAATTTGTCGTATACTTTTCAACATCTCATCAATGCATCAGACATGCTCCTCCTGCGCTGCTTTGCACCCGCCGCCCTAAACTCATACACTCCACCCCCAAGATCATCCTCCACCAGCCAAGCTCTGATACGTTCCTTTCTGTTATTCCTGTTCAACCTAACATCCTTTGTTGCGCTCGCAATTGACGAGAATGTTATCTCCCGAAGCTCTTCAACCCCATCATGCCGCAATGCCTTCATCCCATACGCCACAGCAACTCCTACAATAACAAACGAAAGCGCATACACAGTAACAAGAACATTACGCTGATAAAAGAAGTAACTGGCAGTTGATCTACGTGTGCAGGGATACTCGGTACCATTCTTCCAAGCCCGTGTCCCTGAAGATTGATCTGGATGAGCAGCCCACGTTACAGCAAGCAACTGTGGATCCGAGAGAAGTGATATTAATAAATTCTCATATAAACGGCGTGTCTCGTTCACAAAGTCAGGCACAGGAAGAAGTTCGTGCCGTCCAACAAGCTTGGACTGCGTAATATCGGAGCCCACGGACCCGTCGGGAAGCGACAGACGGCCATGCAGCAAAGATCGTAACTTGAAACCCAGAGAGTGATATGCTGCAACTCGTTGGTAATTCTTCCAATCACGCGGAAACACATAGTTCTCTTGGGGTTCCGCAACAGTCTTGTCCAACGTGCCGTCGTCGGCTGAGTCATCCACGTATGTCGTGTTGATGATTCTGCGTATGTAGTCCCGGTTGGTGACGTTGTACGACTGGAAGCCCCTCGTATAGGTAAGAGTAACGGTATAGTTGACCTCCCAGTGCTCACAGGCAGATATGACAGGCGTGAAGTCTTCGTACCATCCCTTCTCATCGCTGTTGTTGGCATGATTGGCCAATACGTCGTCAACAGTAACGTAGCCCAGCCACATGATGGGTTCTGTTCTGAAAGCGCCGAGATTCTTTGGGAATGGGAGCTTTTGTTTTTTCCGGTTAAAGTACCGCTCATGTTCAATCTGTCTCTCAGCGTAGTCTCCTTCGTCGATGATGGACTGGTAAGTTAACCACCCATTTGGGATAAGCTCGCTCAGATTGAGGGGTGAGACCTGACCGTTGAACCTTTTGATGGGGGAATTGGCGCCTTTGGCTAGTTGTTCACACCTGTATCCAGGACCAGTAAAATGAATGGTTGTTGAGCAATCCCACTCAGGACCGCAAATCTCATCAGCGACCTCATTTCTCTGTATTGCCTGACCTCCAATGAGCACCGTCGATGCAATCTCATCAAGATATGCACTGGGACTGATCCAGAAGTCAAAGACATCTGGACCTTCATCATCCGGCAAGGTATCGTTGTACCACGATAATCGGGATCCATTCAGAGTCTCATTGCCCCTCGCGCGCTGACTCTGGTTCCACTTCTCCAAAGCTTCTTTGGAAAAGTTGAGTGTTCTCACGGAATAACACGTAGTATTCTGGTGCCTGACAACGCTGAGGGTCGCTGAAGTGAATATTACTACAAAGGGAGATACCCACATATAGAGGGCCAGAATCATGACAAACCACGACTTCCTCCAAGCTTCTCCGTTAAGGAGCTCGATAGCATTATGTGCCGCACCAAAGAGGGAGTCGACAGCATGTACAGAGAAACTCCGTTGGGCGACAGCTCTCCAGGCAATTTGTTGATAAGCGAGCGAGACTGCGATGGCGGAGTTCGCTTTTGACACAAAGGCAAGTGACTGCCCAAGCCTGAGCCACCATATTTGGTTCTTGGCCTTTTTGCCGTAGAGGTGGTTGTTGAGCGTGTCATGGCCGATAGCAGCTCCAATGCCAAACAAAAGACAAGCAATCATCAACCATCTGCTTTTCAGGATATTGTACCATCGCAGGCTGCAACGTGGCTGCGTCAGGGTCGATGATTGATCAGATTCTGGGTTAGAACTTAGAAGATCAATCTGACTGCTCGGCAGGCGTTGCCAGGATCGAGGATCTTGTCGGGGGCTCGTGGGTCGAAGTAATGGAGACTGCTGCTTGGAGTTCGTTTCAGATAAAGACCATGGCGAATGCGGCGAGTCAGGTGGGACTTGCTTTCTCCTGATAGCTTTTGGTAAAGGGGAGACATCCCGCTCCATTGTATGATCGTCAGAGCCGAGTCAAGTCTGTAAAAGAACATCGACACCGAGTTGTTGGCCAAAATGCCGATCGTCTCACAGAATTGAAGGGTATTTCTTCAAGATATCGGAAAGCTTTCATGGCCAAGTACTGTGGCGTTCTGCAACCAAGACTAGTTTGCGTTACCCCATTCTTGATTGCAGCCTGACGGCTGAGGTTCAGCCATACGCATATTTCATGCTGACATGCAGATGAATACGAGGTTGATGCAGCGCACTTCCTATGGTTAGCGGTATCAAGCTCGGAAGATATCAGGTACATCTATTTTTGGGGTAAATTGGGTTACACATAATGATAAACAAGGCTCATCAGCAAAGAAATGCCCCCAAGTGCGCGTCGTTGACGTGGCCACGAAGCTGTTCTTAGATATTTCCGAAGAGAAAATGATCATGAGGAATGAGGCAATCGGGATCAAGACCGTAGCTCCCATGTAGCTCGTCAGTTTATCCCCCTGATTGCGGGTGCGAATCCAAGAGCCTGTGTCACGGCAGCGCCTGGTAGTTTTGTCTAACCAGGCGTAAGAATAAGCTTTAAATATACCTTGTATATATGGAAGTTCAGCCGCGGAGTGTCTGTCTCTCCCCTCCACCAACTATTATTAGCAAACCGCCGACTGTAATGAATAACCCCCCCTATCATCTTGGGAGATGGCTACGTCTTATCAGCAAAAGCCGAGCTTCGAAAGCAGGGCGCCTCATTCTCCCCCAATCACAAAAGGACACATGAAACATACAAAAGTTAAACAGTACTGACTCTGATAAGAAATGTGAAAGTATTTTGCAGTTAATGCCCAGCCGGCACTCCATGGCCCATCATGATTCATCAGACCGAACCCGACTCGCCACGCATAAAACCTTGACTAAAAGAAGGGAGACAGGAACGTTGGACAAAGCCAAACTATAGGAAACAATACTATTTATACGTATATCATCATGAAAGCATAGACGTTACCCCATCCATATACACATTCCAATGCTAAAACGCAAACAACTGTTGACCTCCCACCCCGTGGCATTTTCTATCATGCTTCGTAAAGACAGCGGGCATCGCTTAGGTAGCCTCTGCCTTGCGACCGTAGACGTATCGGACGGTCATGTAAGGGTGGAGCTTGCGGTTCTTGAGGAACTTGCGCATCTCCATGAGGAAGACTTGGTACTCATCATCGGGCCACTGGAGGATGGTCTTCCAAAGGAGGAGTGTGTAGCCTAGATCGTGTCAGTGGTGATTGGGCTTATTTTTAGGTAGAAAGCTTACCTTCGAGATCATTCTCGAGAGTGGCGCGAACATAGTTTCCGACCGCGGCGAGGTTGGGGTCCTTAGGCCATCCACCAATGGGGAACTACATGTTGTCAACTATGTATCATAACCACCAATCAAAGCATTACTCACCTTGTACTCGATACTCTTGATATCGGTGAAGCCAGCAGCCTGGATACCCTTTTCCTGAAGTTCATCCTCCTGGACAAAGAAGGGGTTTCCAAGCTTGGCACCGCCTTCAGTGAAGAGCTTAGCCCAGAGCTTCAAGCAGTCGAGATCGTCAGTGGTGCCGTCGTCACTGCGGATGTGAACATCAGCTTCGCCGGACTGGATCCAGCCCTCGGGAGCACAGCAGCGGTAGGCTTCCTTGAAGAGGGATGCCCAATCCTTGATGGCGCCGAAGAGGTAGCGGATGTGGATGAAATCAAAGGTGTTGTCGTTCCATGTCCAGCGAAGAGTGGCGTCGTCGATCTCGAACTTGACATTCGGGGGGACCCAACTGCAGATGTTGTGAGTAAAAGGAATGGATCCTGGGTGGATAATGCTTACCTGGGCTGAATCGGTGAGAGATCAGAGCCGGTGACCTCAGCCTCGGGGTACTCGTCCGCAAAGTCACTATACTTGTGAGCGGCGCTCAGAATGGAAGATAAAGTCGCTTACATGGCCCAGATACCTATGACTGATTAGCTAAGTCCCAACGTACGATATGCATGCAAGTCTCACCTGTTCCAGTTCCAACATCAAGTACTTTCTAATAGCTGTGAGTAAGCAGGTCATATGGTCAATTCTGCATGCACTCACCTGCACTTTGGGCTTGATGGGAGCAAGGAATAGCTTTCCATTGAGAAGCAGGGTCAAAGCCTGATGGCTGGTGGGAATGTTAGCAAGGGTAGTTTGGTATTTGAGGATGTCACCCGCTTGATGTCAATGGAGGCAGATTGCTGCTCATCGTTGGGAGTAAAGTACTCGGTCGGATGTCTGTCACTGTGAAATGTTCTGCCCTGGATAGTGCGGTACTCAAGAATAGACGATGTGATGGACGCAGTTGAGCTTGCTCTGGGGAATCGTCAGCAATGCACCAAGACAAGGGATCAGCATGGGCAAGACATACGCATCATCACCAACAGCCGAGTCAGCATCGCTCTCATCATCGCCCTGCAGGTAGGGGTTAGCAACATGATACGTATATTATATACGAGGGTTATGCTTTCTGACTTGTGGATCAGCAGCGGGAACTAGCTCTGGCTGCGGCGCCGGAGCTGTATCGACGGCTGACACTAGGTCGGACCGGGCCGCAGCAGGAGCAGCAGCAGCAGAAGTCTCACGCTGATCGGACATGATGACAGTGAATAACCAACGTGCAGTATCGTAAACAACACACAGCGGAGGTTGTGGGTGACGACGTGATGTCGAAATGCTCAACCAACACAAAAAGGGGATTGAGTGAGGGGAACTTTGCCAAAGAGACGCGACCGTGATACTATAAGGCAAGTCTTTGTGGGGCGAGACGCGGGTTAGCACAAATCCGGCTTGGTCATGTTTGCTCAATTGAGCCAATAGTGCTGGGACAAGCTGTCTTGCAGCCAGACGTGTCTCAAAGGGAATAGCGCTTCCATTTGTCCTTCTCAATAGTTATCTCTTCTCTCTTTCCGTATGAGAGAGATACTTCCTTGAAAGGCGTTTCCATCATGGCATCATCAAAAATTACATGATTTGAGTTAAAGTTCCAGCCTCCCATCGCCTAAATACCCGAGCGAACAAGCCCAGCCAGCCAGCCAATCAACGATGGAGCGTTACATCAATCCTCAAGCCATGTACCCTGAACATGCAGCACATCAAACCTCCAAATCCGGCAACAGCAACAGCATCCATAATCTCCCTTACGTGCCTCTTTCCTCTCGCTGCACAATTTCGATCCCAACCATCTCGCACAGCTCTGGAGAGTGCCCCATGAATTCTCGCAGCGGCTGACAGTAGGCTCCATATCCGGCGGCGTCGATCAGGTCGTGAATTCGGCAAACATGCTTCATGATGGTCAGCGCAATCATGGCGCTTCCTTGCATCTGGATAAACTGGTCAAACTTTGGGATCACGTCGAGGTACAGAATCGCGGCCACATTGGTTGGATCCATGGGTTCGCCGTCTTCGTTATCAGCATTTCCAGCGAGAATATCCTCCACTTGCTCAAGCTCGTTCATGAGATTTTCAATCGTCATTAAAAGGTCCTCATTGTGCAAGGCCATGACGAGTGTTCTTCCACGTGATCGCCACCACTCGATACCTGAGTCTTCCGCCTTGGGGGTTTTGATTCCGATGATGCGGCAGAGAGTGTAGGGCAACTAGCCGCGCACGTTGAGGGCCGGTCCGAGAAGAATGCTGGCGTTTTCTTTGGCAGATTCGTGGAGACGTGCCACGGCTCCCATGTCGTTCAAGTGGTCCATAATAGACTCCTCGAGGAGTGGGAGTACTTTCCAGATGCTTGGAGACTCGTTTTCGTCATAAATCTCCTCCAGCTTTTCGAGGCATTTCTTCCACGTAACATGCGAGAGCTCATGTCGGTTGCGAAGCTCGTAGATGATTTTTCCCAGCGCGATCTCGCTGATGTTGATTTTTGGCATGAGGCGGGGATAGCGTTTCATCACGAGAGGTTTCTCGGGGCAGAGGATCTTCGCGATAAGGAGGAGAAACTGCTCCATGATGATGATCGGTATCGGATCTTTTGCGGTGGTGTTGTTGATGCTGAGCGCAAGGCAGCGATTGAGCGCTGGTATTTTTGTGAATGCGGATCTCACACTAACGCGCTCACGCGAAAAAGGCCGGGGAACAGATACTCGGATAAACTTCGGTCACTTGAGGCGCCTCGTGGATGCTAATCTTGGTGCACTGTGTGACACTGATGCCCAAAAATGAAACTAAGGCAAGTAAATTAATTCACAATCTATCACGGTAGCCTATCTCAGTACCTTTATTTTACCCTTTCTTGTCAACTATCTGGTACTTTTTTCGGGAAGAGGTACATCTCACATTGCATGTACTCAAACCTATTTCTTTATGGCTATTAAAATCTCGGTTTCTGACTAGACAGTGCACGGAATACCATAACTAAACTGTGATAATAACCCCACATCCTCATGGTTGCCTGACACTTTCGCATACAGTCATGAAATGTAGCCGCTTATGGCAGCAAGGCCAACATGTATCATTACAAATTTTACACAGCGCATCTTGAGCGAACCATGATTCTCACATGAATTTTAGTCAACAAAATATACACAATCTGCTTCACACTTGCTTATATACTACATCATTGTATACTGTGGTACTAAATTGATTTGGTGAATCTGAATCTAAAAAAAAAAGAAGAAAAAACTAAACTTCATCCGAGACTGATGACTTCCTAAAACCCATGATGACCACTCTTCCTGTCCAGCAGCCGATAACAACGGATCCTGGAGGTTCAGTGAGAGTCGCCGATACACGAGGCCGCAAATCCGGTGGAAACCATAAAACTCTATGTCCATCAGGTTCACCCGCTGTAATCCATGTGTTGTCATGGTTGATCCCAAAGCCTAATCTGGTGTGAAAATGGCTACTGGTATTTTAGAAGTACTGGCACTTTTGCCCCACTTAGTGCCATTTTAGCGTTGGCAAAGGCTTTTGTTATGAACCTCCGTAGGAAGCAAATACATTGCAATCGCATTTAAATTTCACACCACACCAGCTACTCCAAGCCTTCATCCCCTACAAATGGGTGAAGACAAGATCCCGCAAACGACCGGCCGAGCTTAAACTCCGTAGAGAACTCCATACAACAATCGAGCGCTTACTATCCTCCAAAACCGTCTCGAAGTTACCGTCCAAGGATGGTGTACCGCCGTCACAACTACCGCTTCGGTCGCTTATCCCAGTAGTTATTATCCCTCTTTAACAGAGCGCCTTAGCATCATCACAGCCGACTAGCATTAATAAAGTAAAAGGGAAAACACTTACTTACTATAAGGCGCATTAGTATCATTACAGCCAGTCCTGCCTTGTAAAAGTCTTTAGTCGCCCGGGCGTAGAGACAATCCTCCTAGAAAGACCGTTAAAGCTATGTCCGGAGGTTTCGAGACTAGAATTTAGGTTTAGTTCCTTACTTTAAAAATAAGTAGAGGTTATATAATTCTTGCCTATTAACTAAACTCAAGACGTCGAAAAATGAGAGTTTTAACAGTTGTAGTAGCAAACTTTAGCTTGAGAACAACCGCCACGAGATGTGCATTGCTTGCAACCGCCGGCTACGGTACAGTCATAGTCTTGATTACAAACCCAGGCGTTTTCATAAAGGCACTGCTGACTACGGCTCACTAAAATCGAACCGTCTTCTAAAGACCGAACGTCGAGCTCTAGATGAGGGGCAGCCTGAGCAAGGTGTGTAGCCAGGACGAGTAAGAGACCCAGCTTGAAGGTGTAGGAAATCATGTTCGAAAAGCGGTAACTGCTGTTTAGCAGATGGTGCGGTTGTAGAAAGATAGTGGCTTGGGGAAAAAGGGAGGCATCTCGGGTCTTATATACCTTGGGTATTAACCCTGCATCTTGGGATCCGGAATATCCGGAATGAGTAACTTAGTACAAAAGGTACTAGTTTAGGCCCACTATAAAGTTTAAGAGTAAAGTTAAATAGAGTTAGTGTATAGAAGAAATATATTATAAATAGCCTTAATAAAAGGTCCTTCTTAAGATATTACATTTTTAAATACTTAGTAAAGTCTATAGCTTACTGCTTATAATATTTATTGCTTTTTATATATCTTATCTTTATGTAATTTTTATGTAGGTTGGCTTCTAACTCCTAGGACCAGTACATATATGAGTTATTATGCCGACGATCACTTCTATTTTAAATAGTTGGACCCATTTTCTCCTGAAGCCATCTGATCCGTGCTGAGCTACTCGGCAATTACATTACTGGAGGAAGCATGTTTCTAAAGGCGTTCCTTCCACATCTTCTTCGTCAGTCCAGGCTTCCTCGTTGGCTTCGTCTTTTTGTATCCTGCTGTCTTCAGCAGAATTCTCGCTATTGTCATCGTTGAGATCTCGACCTCCTGAGAGCTGAGCTCGCCGGCAATATCAGCGACGGTTTTTTCCCTGCCAAATCGATCTCTACTAACCTTAATGATGATTAGGTCCTGATTCTCTTCCATACGCTTCGAAGGCCGCCCTGACCGCGGCACATCTTCAAGCCAAAGCGCTGATAAGGCGTAAGGGATATATTTGTTAGGCTCGAAGACTCGCCGGATTGCTCGTGCATAAATATCATTTATTGTAAGTACAGAGATGCCTGTGAGTGCGTGGATTTCAGCCGTCGTTTTGGCTGCCCCGGAAGGGGCTCTCAATGTCACCACCAAAGCCCGAGTCGCGATATCTGTTGGCATTTTGAAGAGTTGAAGAGGGGAGGAACGGTGAAAAAATCACGTATGGAAGATCGATAACAAATTTAGCAGTGTGACTCTATTTGAGTTTATAGGGATGGTTCTCTTGGTCTTTTGGTAGGCAAGGACTTTTGTTATGAATCTCCGTACGTTGATAAGCAAAGAAAGCAGACGGGACTAAACACGGGGTATTTTGACCAAGATGGTTGGGTATGCTGTAAAACGCTCATCACCTTGGATCATAGCCTCCATCATCTCATATTCAGCATCAGATAGTTGGGGCGCCATTTTGCGTCAGCAAGTCGAGGATTATTCTGGACGTGTTAGGTTGGAGGGAAGAGGACAGTTATCGTTGTAAGCCCGTAACCGTAATCAGCCCCTGGAAGCATTATGACGCGTCAGCGTTTTTAGTGTAAGATCATATTTGTGACATTTTGTGTTGCGCACTGTAAAAGCCACACCAGCCACGATTTGGTCCGTGCCTAGAAACTTTACAAAGAAAACCAGGGCGGCCTCTAATTTCGGCCAAGACTATAACATTTGTCGAGTCAGAGTAGCTGGCATAGACTCAAAGTTTGGGCCCAGAAATAGGCACAAGAGTGGCACTGGCCCAGTGCTCAGCACAAGGGGTAAGGACAGCTGAGTGGGGCTGACGGGGGACTGAGGGAGGGCTGATGAAGAGCCATAAAAGCGGCAGCCTGTGTCAGATCACGTGTCACTTGAGTTTCGTCTCCGAATACCACCATAAAATGCTTCTAAAAACTTTAGTGAATTATACGGAGCTGCTAATCCATCATCCTCTACTGTTCAGGTTTCTGCCCCATCCAAAAGTAATACTTCTCATAAGAATGATAATTCAAATTCTCCAAGTCTTTTCGCGCATTGGCCAAGAAGACTTCAATCTCCTCGGGTCCCATAACCTTGCGAAGCGGCTTAGCAGCCATGGCTCCGAACATATCGCTCACAGCAGTCTTCAGATACAAACCAATAAGACGAAGCTTTTTATCCTGGTGGCAGTCAGTATGTCGGGGTTACACATGAAGGGGGGGCATACCTTTGCCCATGTTCCGATGGGGACTTTGAGGACTTTGCAGGTTATGTTGGTGAAGCCCGCTTTCTCAAGAGGTTCTTGCAGGTTCTCGCCAGCGCGAAATTTCATGCCAAAATTGGCGACAGCCTCCTCGGCGGTGTCGAAAAACCTGGAGAGAGGCGCATCTGGGGCTAGCGAGCCGTCGTCACAGTTCGCACGTGCATCGAGCTCTTGGATTTCGACCCAGGCTCCAGGCTTCATATGTCTGTCCCAATGTCAAACCATATCTGAATTGAAGAGGGATTGAACATACTCGTAAGCTTGTCGAAGGACTCCGACTTCATCTTTCAACCAGGGGCTAATGCAACGCATGTGCACAAAATCGAAGTCTCCGCCGTGCATCCATTCGTCTTCAATGTCGTCGACGAAAAACTTCAGGTTTGGGGGAACCCATGACGGTTGTATGGGACTCAGATCGACTCCAATGACAGAAGCACTAGGAAACTTATCGGCGACTTCGATAATCAGCCTCAAGTTCAAGAGGTTGAGAGAGTGGCTTACCGTCCATGGCCCAGATCCCGGTTCCAGTTGCCAGATCAATGATCTTTTGGGGGTTGTCTCCGATGGGTGAGAAGAAGAGATTGCCACTTTTGAGGTTAGACTTGATGAATGCATCCGAGAGCAAGTTCTTACTTTGTCAACTCCAGCATCATGGCGTGCTTCATATCATCACGGTTCTGCTCCGCATCGTCGTTGGGAATTGGGTATCTAGACAGGTCAGCCACCAAGTCAACATGCCCGTATTGACTACTTACGTTCCGTGGCGGTACTGATGATACTTTGACAGTTTTAGCACGTTAACTCGACGTTGTAGGCGTTTCAACTAACCCGTCTTCCATTCTCGAAAGCATGTTGGTAAATACTCGTGTTCAAACTCGTTGAGCTTGAAGATAACGTCGCCGAGTCAAAATCCGACGTCTCAAACTCATCCTCCTCCTGAGCGCGCTCATTTGGAGAAATGGGCTCGATGGGCCCTTGGGTAATAGTCACTGGCTCTGCCATGATTTTTTGATGTTGAATTTTAGCGTCACGATCCGCGCGAGCCGAAGCGGGAGGTAGCAGTTTTAAGGAAATGGTGGACACGGACGATCATCAGCCCCGCACGTATGTCGCAGAAAAATGACGCAGGGCCCTGATAAAAAATTATGATGAAGATAACGGGGACTTACAGAAAACAGGGAATACAAGAATCGCCCAATGGCATGTGATGAAGGTCACCGTTAAAACTATGTGTTGCTACTCAGCGTGCTATGCAATCACTTTATAGCCTCGATATGTCCGTAAAGCCCGTCCTTTTGTAAATATTACTATCTATGAAATACGTTGATATTCAAACTCAGCAGAGCGGCACGTAATCTAGTAGACTGCCCAGGGTCCTAAGTGATAGGCAAAACACGGAGTGCGAGAGGGGTCAGGTAGTACAAGGTCTGTTTTAGTAATTCTCATAAAATTTTCATCGCAATGTGATTATCATCCCCATTTGCATCTATCCTCTACACTAGGTATCTGACACATAAGAAAGTACTTGCAAGGAAAGAAATTCAATATCATAATCCATATCGTAATCATCAAGCATACTCGATAGTAAATTCCATGCTCTGACCAGGTTTACACTTCGTGCCAGGCGCAACAGCCATGGCCACTGACCAAGTACCCGATGCACATCGCTGAAAAGCTGTGCCGGTCTTGATGCAGTTCCAGTATCCTTCAGGCTTGCACCGGGTGCCGGGAGTGATGACACCAGCGGCTGGCTTGGTTGGTGCAGGCTTGATGGACGTCTTGGTGCTTGTCTTGCGAGTCGTCGACTTCAATGTCGTCTTCTTCGTGGTTGGAGTGGCAGTGATGAAGACACCACCGGGACTATAACAAGTTAGTAGAGTCAGACAAGAAGGTCGGAATAGCTTACATTGTACTCTTGACTGGTGGTTTGGTGGTAGTTGGCTTCTTGGTAGTCGTAGTTTTTGTCGGTGATGGGATCTGAGCTCCAGGGCCAGCTGGACACTTTCCTACCGGCGGCCCAGTCTTGCCGTTGGTAGGATCGAGAGAAACATCAGGACCAGGGTTTGGAAACATGGTATCCACCCCTTCAGTCGTTCCGCATCCTTTTCCGACATTGGCGACAAACATAGCTGGTCGCTTACTCATAGGTGTCTTGGGCGTGCCTTTTCCAGCCTTGACAGTAATAGCTGCGCAGTTCATGTACATCTCGCGGTTTCCAATCTTGTTGAACCAGGTCCATGCAAATAGGGCCTCTCCACCAGGTGTATCGATAGGAAGAGTGAATTTGAAGCTCGATGTTTGCGCCAGATGAGGACAGTTTCCAATCCAAGACTGGATGGCAGTCCATGTCTTTGCGCCATCAAAAGAGAGTGAGGCCTGGCAACTTCCTCCACCGTGAGGAGCACCACCAGTGATGCTAATACTGTAGGAGTTGCCAGCTTGCCAAGTCACAGTTGGAGCACCAGCCGGGGTGCCCAGAAGACTTTGATATCCCTTGCAGGGAAAGTTGCTTCCGTCTCCGTTGAGAGGGGAAGTCATGCTGTAGTCAATATCCCAGCCGGAGTTGGGGTTGCTTTTGCTCTTGAAAGGCGGAGGATAAGTCATCTCCATGTGGGCTTGGGCTAGACCAGCTAGACCCAGAGTTGTAGCGAAGGCATTGAAAAGCTTCATGTTGGAAGGAAAATAAGTTTGATGAGAGAGACAAAGGAAAGCCTTGACGGCTGTGGTGCTGTAGTTAAGTAAGTAAGTGAGTGTTGATGAGAATGAATGATAAACGGCGAGGCTTTCAATTAGTTTTATACATTTTTTGTTCTGGAAATATTGGTTTGGGCGTGCCAAGTTTGGAGGTGCGTCGAGAACTAGGGAGGATTGCGGGTTCGAATTAGCGGCGGCCTAGAACCAGACCCTGGTGCAAAGGGTGCATGCGAATCAGTCTCAACAACAACCGGAAAAGATGTCAAAATCACGGTAACGTCATACAATGGGCTTGTCCGCGGGAGCAAAAGTTACAGAGCGGCTGGTAATTGATCATGAGATGCGTAGCTGAGACATTTCGTTACTGGCCATGGTTGAGTTTGCATCATCAGGCCAGCGTATCATGATTTTTTGACGCACGGGAGATCTTCGAAATGGCGGGAGGTGTACTAGATTACGTGAAACTGAATTTAAAACAGTACTCAATGCCATAGGATCAAGATCTATACGTCTTCTTCGTCGTCCTATGACCAAAGCTACATTCATCTAGCGGGCTGGAGGTGAGACATGTATCAGCGACGATGTCCGCCAAGGCTGGGAATACAGTGGAATGACCCAGGACCCTTCTCTCCAGTCTGGAAATAGCCGAAAGTCCAATTGTCTGTAATTGAGACACCATTGTAGGGTAGGACATGTGTTGTGCGAAACCATGGTCCTTTGGTCTCGATTATTGGAAGAGAAGGAAATTTGGCCATAGCGAGACGATTTATATGCGCTTTAGCCTATCAAATGTTCTTAAAAATAGGTCTTTCTCTTTACTTAAAATTTATAGACGCAATAAAACTGTCAAGTTGCATTAGATACTTGCTGCAACTGAGCTGCCGAGCCATGATGGATTGACTATACCGTTAGCCGTTACGCCATACCAATATCTCCGAAAACTGGTTCCTGCAGTCCAGCGCCACGCGTTACAGAAAGATTCATCTATACAAGGAACGTCCCTGAAAACTGCATTCCTAAGTTCCCGGTTTTGGCAAGAGATCGGAATTTCGTTGTGGCTGGGCGGGTGGATAGTGCGGCTGTCAGGAATGTGAAAGGGGTTAAAACGTCTTAAAGTGGGTGAGATCATCAAATGTCTCGGCCTTCGCCACGGTCAGGATTGGTCTAGATGAATTGGCATCGTAATTCTCGAATTGGCTTGACTCTAGAGGTGAATACATTTTCCATGTGATTGATATCTTTTTATAGATTCCACGAGACTGTCTCGTCTCAGCAAGGATCGACGGGTTCTGTCTGGCGCAAGCTGTATGTCACTCCCGCTATTGAGTGCCTACTGACACCAGACATTTTATTTATTACAGTAAAATGTACGTAAAGCCAAATTCATATCTTCCCGAAAGTCCAAATGCATTAAAAGATAAAATTTACAACAACGAACAAGTTTTCTGTTTCTGGAAATCTGGCAACTGCGGAACATCAGCAGATCAAAGACGTCAATGATTCTACAACTGTGGTTTCCCGAAGCACAAATTTGTCAGCCAAAATCCGATGCATTAAAACAAATGGTTACATCGCTCAATATCTGGATATCTATAGCCGTATTTCCTCCAGTAAACGTGACGCATCAGCTTGAAGATGGATGTTTTTTGTTTGGGCGATGACGTTTTTATCATCTACTCTTGGCGTCACTTTTGTCTTCGCCAGGGTTTTGCAAATTACAGCACATACAGTCGTCATTCAGTGGCATTAAAAATCCGTTTAAAAAGACCTTATATTTCAACTTCGAAGAGTTCTTACTTGTAATTAGCTCGAGACACCGAATTTACCGATATGCAGGTCAGATATTCCTCGTCGTCAGTCCCACCAACAAGTGAGTAACATGTTACTCGAGCTCTATCCGTGCATAATGACACTGTAAAGGCTCCGAATGAATGGAAGCTAGAGCAAGGCCTCGAGGCAGCTCGTCTTGGAATCCGCAATCAGAGCAGTATCCATATCAACACGCAGCCACATGAACTCAACCCTGCAGATTCTGAAGAGCTTTGCGGCCCAGAAGCTCCAAAAGATCCTGATCTTGACGTTCAAGATGAAAGACCTGATTGGAGAGGCTATGTTGAATGGGAAAACTATCCCGACAAGAAAGCAAAAGCTCATCAGCGGTTTTCGTGGTTCACATTTCCTTCTCCACCTGAGTTTCAACTCGAGCCTCTTCCTGCTACTAACCCTGTCCTTGAAGGGAAACGCTGGAAGTTATGGCATAAAGCTATAGGAGGAGTTCTTGACAGAGTACCCGAGATCAGCTGGGAAACTGTACTGAAAGTAGGAACCCACCAACTATTGGGCTAAGAGGGGTCACTAACTTGCACAGGAAAAACATCCTGACATGCTTCATCTTCTCGAGTTTCCTTACAACGGAGAGGCACCAAAGAGTCTCTTAACCAAGGAACCAACTATGCCAAACGAGCTTCATTTAGTTCGCAATCATGGCGGTATCCCAGACATTGACGCAAGCGCCTATGATATACGCCTTGACGGACTGGTCAACGATCCAAAGACGCTTACTCTTGCTGATCTTCAAGATGAAAGTCGATTCCCACGAGTTTCTAAAATCGTCACTATCCAATGCAGCGGAACTCGTCGTTTCGAACAGATAGTTGAGTATCCCGGTGAAGGTGACGAGATGATCAACGCACCCTGGGCTGAGGGTGCCATAGGTACAGCTAAGTGGACCGGCGTCAGCCTGAAGAAGGTTATCAAATACTGTGGCGGTCTCAAAGATGATTCCAAGCACCTGGAGCTGTACGGAGCAGACACGTATTTCAAGGGTGGCCAGTGCATGAACTATGTGGTGTCAGTCCCTTGGTCAAAAGTCAAGGTAAATGAGGTTCTTTTGGCTTGGGAGATGAATGGCACGCTGCTTCCAAAGATTCACGGCTTCCCACTGCGTGCAGTTGTTATGGGTTACATCGGTGCGAGAAGTGTCAAGTGGTTGTATCGAATCAAGGCAATTGAGAAACCAAGTCCTGCGCCCGTGCAGAGTCGAGAGTATCTTTATTTTCAGCAGCAAACTGGCAAACATAATCAGCTACCCACGAGTAAGTGACTTGGGCTTTTGTCTTTGAGTGGACACTAATGATACTCTAGTGGGTATACAAATCCAGGAGATGCCTGTCAGCAGTGCTATCATGTCTCCTTGGAATAAAGAAGTCGTTGTACACGATGGCGAAATCGAAGTGAAAGGTAGAGTTTATCTGATCTAAGCATCCACAAACTCTAACTCGTCTAGGCTGGGCATACTCTGGCGGCGGTCGCTGGCCCGAACGTGTCGAAATCTCTGCTGACGGCGGCTATGTATGATATGCTGTGCCCATTGAGAACCTCTCCCAAAAGCATAAATTCGCCTGGCGAACTTTCACTAGCAAGGTACCCTGTGATCATGAGGGTTGGACCGAACTCGTCGTTCGGTGCTGGGACAACAGCCTTAACACGCAGCCCATGGAGGTCAGATACAGCTGGAACTGGAGTCTCCATGTGACGAGTAGCTGTCACCGTGTCAAGATTTACAGCGTAAATGCGAAGAGAGAGGCTACGAGAAAGAGGTTGCGGGAATTTGACGAGCATGGACAGGGATTTACGCCAATTACACGGCCGACTGAATTTGTACCAATGAGCTTGGAGGAGTACGAGAAGGCGACAGCTAAAGTTGAGCCAGGGGACGTTGACGATTAGAATAGACACCTAATGTCAGCGTCCAGACGACCAAAGCTGTGATTCCAGAAAACTAGTGGGGGCATCGTAACAATGGATGGAAAGACAAGATAAGCTTGGGCACGGTGACTTCTACTCCCAAATATCAAAAGGATGCATCGCCATTGGCCTGCTCGGAAATGAAGGCTCATTATTGGTCAAAATGCGCCGACCGAGTCATTCCTCCCGGCCAGCAAAACCGGGATAAATGTCCATGAATAAAATGCCGTATTAGTGTTCAACAAGCATAAGATCGCGATGAGTGGATAATTCGGATTATTGAGTCTCTGGTTGGTTAAGTCGCACTTCAAAGTCGGGTTTTGAAGGCTGAATTGAAGAAAATTGTGTTTGAACATTTATACTATTCAGATACACATGGCTTCATAGCTCTTGACTGCAATATCACATGCTACAAAAGAAGATTTCATGCTGATCCTACGTCTGGCTTCCTGGTAATCAGGTTTTTAGGAATTGAATATTACTTTCCGCGATAATACCACAAGCGTAGTACGATCATGGATGGTGTCAGCAAAGTCACCCTGCGCCGCTGAAAAACATCAATATCTAGACTCACCCGCCCAATCCACCCTAGTGCTGATACCCTGATCTAGTCGGTATGAATCACCGGAAGGAATATGCCATGTTATCTCGATCCACGGCAAGGATCGATTTCTTGCAGTTACATCAAACCACATAAACTCCACCTACATCCAACACATCATGAACTATCCTTAAATCATGAACTTTTGAGATACCGCCTTTGTCTGACTTAAGATTTCTTCTCTATATTGAACATTTAATTGTTGTATCTCAAACTCATTACGCTCTACGATGAGGCACAACACCCTTTTCATGTCGCCCGATGAGTCGGAGCGGATACAACGTACCGTTCAGGACAGGGAAAGACAACGTGAAGAGCAAAATGGCCAGCCAAGAGTACCAGTTGACCCCGCAGCTTTGATTGAGCAAGCTGTCTCTACCTCTCTGATGCAGGATCTCTCATCCGCAGCATTTGGATTGGGGGCGCCGGCGAAGAGTAGAGAAACGATGGTGGCATATGGTATCGGCAAACCATACTCCCCTTGCACTGCAAGTCTCGCAGATCTCAAGCCTATGAGGATCACAGATTTACGGATGGAAAGTCATCATCAGGGCTATTTCCTTTCCTTGCGCCGTGTTTCCCCTGTTGCCGTAATGCAGACATCATCGTGGGCAGTTGTCCAAGGACACTCAAGCGATGACGTTGAACAGTTGGAAATATTTCTTCATACATCTCGATATGGCGACAACATCTTAGATTTGGCCTCTGAGTTGGTGGTAAAAGAGCCATACTACACCCTCAACAACCAGGGAGAGCGTGCCATTCGGATAGACCATCCATCGGATCTCGTGGTAACTTCGATCAGTGAGAACCCCGAATCATGGCGCAAGACGAACCACTGCACAATGAAATCAGGGCTATCCGCGGAGATGTACAAGAAAATGGGTAATGATGCTCTTCTGAATAAGAAGAATCATGCTCAAGCGTACTTCTACTACACAGAAGGCCTAAAGCTGCTCTCATATGGGGAGTCTGACGAGACTCTACGTAACGATCTATATCGAAACCGATCTCATGTCAACCTTCAACTTCGAAGATATGATGAAGCACTATCAGATGGCTTGTCATCTCTCACGAATGGCCAAAATAATGAGCTGAAGAGTCTTAATGCCAAGGCCTATAACCGAGCAGGTTTGGCTGCTTATGCCCAAGGAAAGTTCCTGGAGGCCAAACAATACTTCGAACAGCAAGAGGCGTTTCAACCTGGAGATCGGAATCCGAAGTTGAACCTACGCAAAGTTGGCATGAGGCTCAAAGAAGCGTCCGAAGGTGCCTACAACATGAGCAAAATCGTCAGCAGTCTCTCCAAGACTGGAGGTAGACCAGACGTAGCCTCCTTCAACGGCCCGACTGAGATCAAGGACAGCCCTGGAGCTGGTCGCGGTCTCTTTGCAACCCGAGGCATTCAGCCAAACGAGATGATCATGTGTGAGAAAGCATTCTGCGTTGCATGGAGTCACGAGTCGGAAACCTTCAGCGCACTCGCCTGCGATATCCGAGAAGACGCAGCAATCAAAGTCTTCCCTACTGGACTACACAAGGCAGTTGTAAAGGAACTGCTCAACAACCCATCTCAAGTTGAGAAAGTGTTGAACCTCAGTGGGGACTACAAAGGACTGGGAACAAAACTACAAGAAGTGGACGGCGTGCCCATAATTGACACTTTTCAAGTTCACGACATCATCCAAAGGAACACCTTTGGACTGGGTCAACAAACAGAAGACGAAGACGTCAGTAACGCCAGTACTGGTCTCTGGATCCGAGCATCACACATCAACCACTCCTGCGTCGCCAATACCAAGAAGGATTTTGTGGGCGATCTTATTATCCTCCGCGCCACGCGGAGAATTGCTGCTGGAGAGGAGATTACACATAGCTATGACGAGTCGAGTGACTATGAAGCACGAAAAGCGACTATCAAGAAGACTTGGGATTTTGAATGTCATTGCAAGCTTTGTCTCGTGGAAAAGGCAGAGAGTGAAGATATTCGTAGGAAGAGACGTGAGGCTGAAGAAAAGGCGATGCAGTTTGCAGAGTCGAATGGCCCAGATGGTGCGAGTAGAATTGTGGTGAGAAGAGGAAAGATGCTTCGTCAGACGATCAATGAGACATACAATGAGAAGAAGTACAAAGGGCTTCCGCGACGGGGACTTTCCGCCATAGATGAGTGGCTTAGATTGGCCAATGCTACTTAGAAAGGACGCGTAAGGAATGCCAGATATTCTTGTTTGTTCGAGTTAAGATATCGTGTCAAAAGATTCGTTTGTACGCAGCCTTGCATGTACTAATCAAGGTTCAATCACAGAACACGTCATCAAACAGGCCGTGTAAGTTGCTCTCAGTGGCTTGTGATTGGGTTTCAAGTACCTTAGGTATGACTGTCGTACAAGGCACATGACGTCTTCTATCTTCAAGGATGGTGAGCCGATTCTGGGGTTCGAGGTGGGCAGACCATAAGCAGAGGAAGAACTCGAAAGGCCTTCCTAAAGTGGTTTGACCCTTCGGGGCAATTCAGTGGTGACTACTCCGAATTGGGGAGTGCCAGGGTGCTGAGGGATGCAAGGCATCCGGTAGGGCGTTTCAGCGGAGTTATTCTAAAGAGCAGTCGTTAACAGAGGCATGAGTGCAATTGAAGACCAAAAAGCTTGGTAAATGACCAGCAGCAAAGACAATCAATGCTAACGGAGCCTTGGTTGGCGAAATACGTTGCATGAAGGCCATAATCGATCACCAAAGAATAATATCATTAACCTCAACAGAGTTATCCTATAGGGCTGTTAGTGCCCGACACTACGCCAAGCCACGCAATCATGTGCCAGCCCCTGTAATTTCGCGTCATTAACACCAAGTTCCAGAGCATCACAGTTCAGCCTAATGGCTACAGTACCAGCTGACAGCCAAGGCTTGGCTCCCTCCGCTGCCCTCGCTATATATTATCTGATCGACGCCCTAATTGTCTCACCTATCATTAACAAGATCAACATCAAAGACTTCCAATCATGAATGCTCCAGAAATATCCACCTACGACCTCGTCAGGCTCTGCAGGTCCATCTGCAGACGCGCCGACGCCAGCGCAACCGCCGCAAACAATATCGCTCAACAGATCGAGGGCCATGAACATCATGTTACACAGCTTGAGATACTAGTTTCAGGGCTAAACCAGCTTAAGCTCAACATGGCAAAACTACAAACTACACTCGAGGTCAGGCCCTTGAGCAATCATGGGTGCGACGTTCTTGGCCCGCTTCTTGCTGCTTACGAGACCGCAGTTGAGGTTCTACGCATGCAATTGACCAGTTTACGGCCCCTGCGTTTCGTAGAATCAGACACAGGGTTTTTGATGGCTCATATGAACTGCACTATGGCTTATAACCAGCTTTGCGCCTTTGCCCTTGGCCTTCTCAAGTGAGTTATGCATACCAGGTAGTGGCCTAGGTATATACTGATAGTGAAACAGAGAAGAAGAACTCCCGGTACAAAATGCAGAGCTTGGTCTGCCAACGACAAGGGACATGATCAGTTTAGCTGAGAATGCGGTGCGTATGGCGGCTAATACGAGAATGGACAATCCAGACTGCGCTACTCCTCCAGTTTCTGATCAGGCCCAGCAACTTCCTGTTGCAGATACAAGCGATGAACCACCACCATACTCAAGGCCTGACGAGCCAACTCCCGCTGCGCCAACTCCTACCGAACCATCTTCCATCCCTCTGAGCCCCGTGAGCTCTCAACGCTCCAGAGGCTTCTCATTCTTCAAAGCCCTAACCTCTGGTCTCCGCAAATCAGATCCTTTGGTCTCGACTCTCTGCCAAGCCGCCATTCTAGGCGATGAGAAGCAAGTTTCAGGTCTCATCTCCCAATGCGCAAATATCAACGGCCGTAACGAAGATGGCGATACACCACTTAAGTGCGCCATTAGAGCTGACCAAGCCAGAACAACTCGTCTTCTTTTACAAGCTGGAGCAAGACCTTCAAAGCTGCCACCTCTCTTCAAGGCTGCTTCCATGGGAAGCCTGAAGGTCGCGCAGATGTTGATTGATTCCGGCGAGAGTGTACACAGCGGTTCTAGTCCCGGCCACTCCTACTTCGCTGATGTGGTCACGAAAGGCAATATAGATGGTATCAGATTCTTGCTTGATAATGGCGCCCCTGTTCATGCCACAACTGCAGGGAACGAGGATCTCATCCTATACGCTGTCAAGGCGAAGAATATCGAGCTTGTCCGTCTTCTTCTTGACTACGGCGCGAACCCAAATGCCGAAAATATCCTCAAGCAGTCGACTCTTTACGTCGCTATCCAAGGAGGCAACGCCGATATGGTCGGTCTCCTTCTCGACAGAGGCGCAAGTGCCAAACCGGCCAATATTCTCGACACGACGATCCTCGAGGCTACTATTGGGCTGAAGAGATTTGAGCTTGTCAAGAAACTTATCGACGGTGGTGCTGATGTTTCTGGCACGGATATGCATCAGCAACCAATCCTCATCAAGGTCATCAGAGACCCGTTCTTGAACAATGATGAAAAGGTTGAGGTCTTGCGGATACTATTAGATAAGGGCGCGAACCCCGATACCGTCGACATCGTCTTTGGCCTACCCGCCATCTGCCACGCTGTAGAGATGCCCAGTACACAAGTGGTAGAAGAGATACTGAGCCGCGGCGCCAACACAAAAGTGCGCATGATCTCTGGCCAGACACTCCTCACGTACTCCATCGACGTCAACCGTCACAACACAGTCAGAGCGCTGCTAGCTGGAGGTCTTGACGTGAACGAGGTCGACGGGCTGAGTAGGACTCCGCTAATGCTGGCACTTCTCAGGCTTGACTTCAACTTGACCAAGTTGCTTATGGACTATGGAGCTGACCCAACGGCCATGGAGAATGAACAAGCTGTCAAGTTCGTCAATACTGTGAAACGGAATGATTTGGTGAGGCTTCTTAATACAATGCAAGTTGAAGTTGCTGCAGGTCCTTCAACAACGTTTGAAAGTCCGAGTGAATCTCCATATACGGCTATGCCTGCGTCTGAGGTTCCGCCGCCTTCATATGGGCGAGCCGTTGGAAAGTGTTAGACAGCGATGTTTCATTACCAGTTAAATTATTTAGGTTTTATTCTTGTTTCAATGGCTATGAGGCTTGTTCAGTGCCTCCCCATCTTCAATAATTGTTAGTTGGGTACCAGGCTGCCTTTTCTGTCTTATAATAAAATCTCAGACCACCCCGAACTCCTCGGGCTTTAAAATGCGCTATGACGACGAGGCACAGTCAGATTTGATGGCATGACGTCGGCATAGTTCGGCACCATTGACTTCGGGGACCAAACGTCAAAACCGCCGGCCTTAGGTTGATAGTCTCCATTTACCCCTCAAACGACGTCCTCAGGTTGATAGTCTTGATTAGAAATACGACACAACAAATTACTATATAATTACCGCCAATTCTTGTGATTCTCACTCTTAATCTTGTCTCTACAATCATCTTCTTCCATCTTTAATCAATTCATCCTCTGGTCTCTCTCCAATTACAACTTTTCTCATTATGAGTAGCCACGAAATCTCACTCAATGGATGGACTGCTGTCCCTGTTGATGCTGGAAAGATTTTCCAGAATGGGCCTTACATCAACAAGCCTAAGTACCTTGACACTCAGAACATACAGTTCCCGACCGATGATCCTCTCGTCGAGAAGACCCAGCAGCATGCTAAGGACAAGCTGCCGAAGCAGACTTACAATCACTCCATGAGGGTTTACTATTGGTGTAAGTGACATTTCATCATTGGTGTCACGTGTAATAACATCAATTCTTCACCAGCGACCGTCATTCTGAGACAGCAGTTTCCTGAGCACGCTGGCACTCTCTCCCCTTCAACCCTCGCCTTGACATGTCTTCTTCACGACATCGGCACCACCGATGAGAACATGGCTTCAACCCGCCTCTCTTTCGAGTTCCAAGGCGGATTCCAAGCTCTCAACCTCTTGCAGGACTACGGCTCTACCAAAGACCAAGCCGAAGCCGTATGCGAGACCATCATCCGTCATCAAGACCTTGGAACAGATGGAAATATCACCTTTCTTGGTCAGTTGATTCAATTGGCTACTATCTACGACAATGTCGGTGAACATTTTGCCGTCAATGACTTTGGCAAGGTCATCCATGAGAAGACTCGCGAGGAAGTCAATGCGATGTTTCCTCGTGAGGGATGGTTGGGATGCTTTGCTGCTACGATTCGTAAGGAGGAGAAGCTTAAGCCTTGGTGTCATACCACTCATATTCCCAAGTTTGCGGAATTGGTTGAGGGAAACCAGCTCCAGAAGCCATATGAGTAGAGGGTAGCTTCAAGCCCGTGCGTAGCCAGAGTGCTGGTCACGATTTAGCTTGTAGACAAGAATGTCTCAAAGATTCGGTTTAGCTATCTATCATTAGTGTAGAAAATCTGAATCTTCAATACACAAGTCTACCTCAACAAGGCCAGCATAATTCGCATTCTTCTGAAACCAATTGACACCTCATCAGTACCCAGATACATCAGGCCATTCCGTCTCAATACCTTCTTTGACAATCATATCCTGAAACTCTTTAAACACTTCCGTCTTTCCCTGTACTTCATGCGGTGATAGCTGCTTGTCCAAACAATGCGCCGCTAACAAACCTGCTGCCTCTCCAATATTCCACTCAACAGGATGCAATCTATAACAACCGTTCGTAATATGTGTAGTTCCAATGTTCTTCGACGCTGCCAGCAAATTCGGTCTCTCCTGTGGGATCAAAGCACCGAGTGGAATCTCGAAAGGACAACATGCCACGTCGATGTAATTGTCGCCGCCAGTGGAAGGGTGCAGGTCGATGCGGTACATGCCCACGCCAACACTGTCGGGATAATGCACTGCGCCTTTTGAGCCCCGGACTTCCAGCGAAAGATCTTGTTCGACGATGGTTGTGACAGCCTTAATGCGTCGAGACTCTCGAACATACGGTGCCATTGCGAGGCCATGCTCCGTACCCGTGATATCGCCTCTCAATCGAAGTCCGGGATACCCTGTGCCTTTTCCATCGGCTCGGGGACAGTCTGTCTGGAGATAGTACAGCATACTGTAAGAAAGAGATGCAGCTTCTGCGAGACGCTCTTGTAATTCGTCCTCGGATGCATCAATGATGGGTTTCTCAAAGTAATCGATCATCGGCCAGTTGACAAGGCAAATATCCGAACGATACGCTCCAGCTGTGAAGTTGTCCTTGGCTGCAATACGTCGGAATGTCCAGAGATTCATATCACCTCCCGACTTTCTCTGATCCGAAATCACCAAAGCCGGATCATCGTTCGGATTAGGCGTAAACTCTCGCTCAACGATCTCAAGCGTTCTAGGATGCGGTGCTTTGAGACCTAGTAATGGCGCTCCCCAAAAGTCAGGATGACATTGTCTCCAGTGCTCGTATCTCTCAGGCTTTGGAATCGTATGGTCCTCGCCCTCGATGTGGTCAACCGCAAAACAGATCGAAACAGCCTGAGAGTTGGTGGGCTGCGCTTCTTCCGGCGCACTCGGCTCTCCTGTATCCTTCTTGGACTCAAAACCCGTCACATAAGCCGTCTTGGTCAATGGCAACAGGTCTCCCAACTCCGTAGCGTCAATCACATATTTTGCATCAACAGTGAACATGTCCCCCGAATCCAACTTCCGAAACTCAACAGAATGCACAACCTGACCGACCATCTCACAAGACACAGCCTTGACGCGCTTCTTAACCACGAGCAAGCCACTGCCAATAAACGGCATAAGCATCGCTTCAATAACCGCCACCGCAACTCTCGGCTCATGACAAAGCTTGCTAACATGTCCCGCTCCAGGATTCAGCTGAGGTCGTTTCCTCGCTTCTTCAGTAAGAGGATAATTGTCGCGATAGTACTGTCTTATCCCATCGCGCAGCGCTCGATACGAGCGTGTTACGCCGAATTGCTCAACCCATGTATGTTCATCCGGAGGAACAGCCTGGCTGGTCAATTGACCACCTAGCCAATCGTATTCTTCTGTGAGAAGAACGCTGCGCCCTCGACGGAGAGCGCCGAGGGCTGCTGCGACGCCGCCCAAACCGCCGCCTGTGACAAGAATGTCGGTTGAGAAGGACGTTGGTCTGGTTTTTAGGTGGGCTGTTTGCCATGAAGTGGCAGATTTTGGTTTGTTGGCGCTGCCGTTGGTTGATGCCTCTGACGGCTGGGAATGATTGAGCTCACCCATCGTTGATTGGCGATAGCCTGCAGGTAGAATAACAATAAAAAACAAAGTTACGTGTCAAAATTACGAAGCAAACACATCCTCTGGCTGGAAATAGGCTCGCTTTAATTCATCTCGTTTGGTTCCTCCGCTGCTGATCAAGTCTATCCTGTTGATCAGCGTTTCATATCCTTATCCGAGAGTCCCCGTGAGGGGTTACCACCAACAACCCATCACATTATGCACTCTGACACATGATCATTGGGCCAACAACTGCCAAGACTTGTACTGACATTGTTTCCCCTCATTTTTCGGGAACTGGCCTAAATTCTCCCCGATCCTTACATCTCACTTTATCATGGCGGATCAACCACAGCCCAATGCACGAAAGCGAACGCGTCAACCCGCGTCAGATCCACGGTATCCCAGGAAGAGAAGTCTCAAAGCGTGCCATGTATGCAGAGCTCGGAAGACAAAGTGCGATAATGTGCAGCCGACTTGTGGATTCTGCGCGTCGTTGAATATTCCGTGTTCGTATGATAACACCGAAAAGGATCATTCAACGTGGGTCTACCTTATCTTTGTTCTTGGTGTATATACTAATACGGTTGGTAGATTCGATCCAGCTAGTCTTGAGATCCTTCGGCAGTTGGGACAAATCATTAGTTCTCAAGATGAGCTTACACAGACTGTTCGCGCAATTGCCGCGTCTCAATCACACCCTGCTTCAACTCTAGATGCGCATGGTCTACATGTCACCGATGATCTCAACTGGGATACAACTGTCCCAGCGCAGCAGCTACCTTGCATCGACTTGTTTGGCTCACAATCGGATTCAGCTTCGACGACCCCCGCAGCATCTGCGAGTGTCGCTGCAGTTCGATGGTTTGGCATTCTCGCCAACGACACTGAAGCCTTCCCAGAAGCAGACGCCGGTCTGGATGGCGAACTTCTTGCCTCACCAGATTGTCAAGCCGATAGCGATATCACGCCCCTGCAGAAGGCAACAAGGATCATAGATACCCAGCCTGATGAAGTCGATGGCCATGCATCAACCGCTTCTGAAGAGAGCCTATGGCAGGCAGCGGAGAGTATTTCGCTTCTCGATCGAGAACAAACCTTGTTTCAGAATTTCCTGCATCGCATATGTTCATGGGTAAGCACCTAATCCTACGCTGCGGAAATAAGCATACTGATGTTCAAACAGCTCGATTTGTTTGATCCTGCTCGGACTTTCTCCACGCGGGTTCCCCATCTGGCAGTTCGCAATGCAGGTCTTCTCAATGCTATCCTAGCACTCTCATGCTACCACCAATCCCTCGATGAAACAATTCCCTCCAATCAACGGCCAGATCAAAATAGCGCGCTACAATACTACTATCAAACACTGCACTACGTTCAAAAAGCTATGCGCTACTCAACTTACCAGAATAGCCAAGAACTGATGGCAACGACACTCATGGTATCGACGTATGAGATGCTTCGAGGGTCGCGCAAGGACTGGCAGCAACATCTGCAAGGGGTCTTTTGGATTTTACGGTCTCGACAGATCGAGGTTGAAACGTCTAGTCTTGAGAGTACTACTTGGTGGGCATGGCTACGACAGGATATCTGGGTGGCCTTTCGTGAAAAGCGCAGAACATATAGTACATGGCAGCCCAAGAAGGGATACGAGGACTTAGATAAGCATGAGTTAGCTTTGCGAGCTGTGTGGATCATGGCGCAGGTCATCAACTTTTGTGCCGTTGATTCATCTACAGAAACAGAAGGGAATTTGGCTGGAAGGATCAGTTGGGCAAAGGCGTTGAGGAAGATGTTGGATGAATGGTGGTCACATCTAACAGTCGAGTTTTCAGCTCTCCCGACCATGGGCCGTCAAGATAGTGAAGTGTTTCGACCACATATGATTCATCCTCAATGTTTTGGTAAGCATTATATATCCGTCGTTAGAGTGCGCCCGCTGACTGATTGACAGGGCTTGCTGTGCAACTCCATCACTGTTCTCGAATTCTTATCACCGCCCATGAACCGCATCTTGACGGTATTCAGGGTGTATTAAAACGACAAAAAGATATACAGTCTAGCATTAAAATGGTATGCGGCATTGGCATGACACTTACAGAAGATGCATCGAGTATGGTATCCTCTCAGTGTCTCTTCATCGGTGTGGCCCCCATCTCAAAATCTCAACTACTCTTACTAAGATTGCAGCTGGAATGTTTATGCAAAATCCAAGAGAGAGAGCTTGTGTTGTGGAAATGCTAGATGCATGTCAGAAGAGATGCGGTTGGCCGACTCCTTCACTTAGGTCAGAGTTGGAACAGATTTGGGAGAATCCTGATGCTCTTTGGGACGGCCAGCATCGGTAATGCAGCCTTTTCGGGAGATCTTACTAAGAACTCTTGAAACAGTGGTCACGCTGTGTAATATATGTAATGATTAACAATGGCTAGAATGACCTTATTGTCTTGGCTCTCGGTGCTTACTCGTATTGATCATCTGGGCAGATCTTGGTTTCAGCTCCAAATATGCATAAATCTCCGAATCAAAATATGCAGCAGCCAATCGCAATAACGTTCCATGCATACAGCGCTCGAATTTCCCTATTCTATCACAGCCTAATACCATCGGCCCCTACCCGACAGTCCCCGAGACCTCTCGCCCAGGTCATGATCGAATCATTTACCCCGAGACTCCCCGTGTTTGCTCACGGCCCCAGCCATGATCTACACCCCGCATTTGCCTTCCCGCCCGGAAGATTAAAACAAAGAGGGTGTCAGCCATGCTCCACTACTTATATCATGAGGCTCTCGTAAGCTTAATTCTACTCTTTCATCCTTTGTTCAGGTTGAGATTATTGTGAAGATGACGATACATGGCATGTTTCGGCGCATTGTGCGCAATGATGCTATTCGTGTTGATCCGCCCGAAATTTACAACTGGCGTGTTATTGCCTTGACGGCTTCCGTAGGATAGCACTTCACTTTGGACAACAATAGGTGCTAATGTTGGTAGGCATGTTTCGCTGGAGCGCTCTTTGGAGTCGATGCTGGTATCATTGGTGGTGTTCTGGCAATGCCAGACTTCAAACGGTTTGTCACTACATCCAACACAAAATCTCGTTCTAATGCATAAAAT
The DNA here is from genome assembly GCA_012932025.1 of Fusarium austroafricanum. Lineage (NCBI taxonomy): Eukaryota > Fungi > Ascomycota > Sordariomycetes > Hypocreales > Nectriaceae > Fusarium > Fusarium austroafricanum. The sequence goes on along the minus strand of JAADJG010000031.1, from coordinate 28,279 downwards.
AGAGAATTCGGCCTTGACACTCGTCCGGACAAAGATGCCGCTGATCTTGCGGGCAATCTCGTCACTACAATGCAAGCTGGTGCTATCGCGGGTGCTCTGGTCTCGAGTCCCTTCGCTGATCGAAAGGGACGAAAGCCAGCGCTGATCATGGTTGCCATCACTGGTTTCATCGGCGGAGTCATGCAGGCCTTTTCGTATGGCCACTTCTCAGTGTTTTACATTGGACGGTAAGTTTGAACACTGCAGTGAGAGACATGATAACTCATGAGTTCCTAGATTTGTCGAAGGTATTGGCCTTGGAGCTGGAACCATGCTTGCACCAACATACGTCTCCGAGAATTCTCCCCGTGCCATTCGAGGTTTTCTCGTCGGCTTCTTCCAACTCCTTCTCGTTCTGGGCGGCATGACAGCTTACTTCATCAACTACGGCTCCCTCCTCCATCTCCCCGGCAAAGCAACCTGGATGGTCCCGCTCGCATGCCAATCTATATGTCCAGCCCTCTTATTCTTCAGCATGCTTTTCTGTCCCGAATCACCTCGATGGCTAGCCTCTCGAGATGAGTGGGAGAAGGCTGGTGCAGTCCTATCAGATGTGCGAAAGCTTCCAGTTGATCATGCGTATATCCAAGGGGAGCTACTTGAGCTGCGAACGCAGATTAATCAAGAACTGGAGATTATGCAGGACACAGGGTTTTGGGCTATTCAGAAAGAGTGTTGGGTTCTGTCATCGAATCGGAAGCGTGCTCTTTTGACGGTTGCTATTGTCACTCTTGGACAATGGACGGGCGTAAGTAACTTGGGTGTTTGTTGTTTCAATAGACGGCTGCTAACCAGGACAAGACTGGTGCTATCAACTACTACGCCCCAACGGTAAGTCCCCCCGTGCCGCGATATCGAAATCATACTAACATGCTGTCAGATCTTTAAGGGCCTTGGGCTTAGCAGCACCACCACAGCTCTTTTTGCTCAAGGAGTAGGTGACATGAACATCAGCGTCTAATAATCAGATACTAACAAAGTCTAGATTTACGGAGTTGTAAAGGTCGTCACATGTTTGATCTTCATCTTCTTCCTCGCCGATTCACTCGGCCGGCGCAAGTCGTTTATGTTTGGTGGCGCTATTCAAGCATTCTGCATGCTCTTTATCGGCTTTGTAGGTTATCTTGCCATTTTGTCAATCATATGCTAACCGTAAAAGTACCTCCGATTCGGACCTGAGCCTAGTGAGAGTGATGATCCCCCTCCAGCGGGTATTGCTGCCTTAGCCATGGTGTACCTCTTTGCTGCAGCTTTCAACATGAGTTGGGGTCCTGTTTGTGAGTTCACCATTACTTTTTTCATATAAACTTGTGTCCTGATAGTGATAGCTTGGATCTATGTCTCCGAAATTCCAACAAACCGGCTACGCGCATACAACGTCGCTCTCGCTTCATTCACTCACTGGGTTCACAATCTGGCGGTATCAAAGTCTACTCCCGTGATGCTATTGAATGATCCATACCGAGCCTACTTCATCTTTGGGTCTTTTAATTTATTCATGGCCATTGCAGCATATTGGATTCCAGAAACCAAGGGCGTAAGTCATCTCTCCCTTAACAAAGTCGCTCGGATTCTGACCTCTCACAGATTTCCTTGGAGCGTATGGATGAAGTTTTCGGTAGTGCAGACTTTTCCAATGTTGAAGATATTGGCATTGCAGCGAGGCGGGCAAAGAGGATTGATGATGAGGACGTGGAAGATGTACAGGCTCCCAATAACAACAAGACTTGAGAAAGGGATTAAGTTTGGCTTATCGCTGAAGTGGAGTATTTTGAAGGTTGACCGCTGGATAAATAAATGCATGCACGGTTAACGGCATTGACGGTTATTTACCGGCAGTTATGCCTCCCTTGCAATATCCAATGCGAAATGTTGTCCTGAAACGTGGTCTAGATTGTTAATTCATTGGCGATAGTTGGTCGTTGAAGCCGTTTATCCGGACGATTGCGACGACTGTTTGCCGTGTATCCGTGGATCGATCAGACATTGTTCCCCACAATTGGCCGAGATGCCGGACCAACAGATGAATGACTGCCGTGGAGTAATTCATTTAAAAACTCTAGAATTTTATCCGTAAATTAAAAATTAAAAGTCTCCAGTCTTTTTTCGCTTCCAGGTTTTTGTTGATAGTGGATCGCGAGTCATATCATTCTAGATTATTCGAGATGAGGTTGTCGTATTCCCCATCCACCGCTCGTAAAACCCCTCGGCTAGACCTGTTTCGGTTGTTAAATGACGCGGCACCACCGCACTAATTATGCCGATCATCCTCACGCGACATATTTCCCAGTTGAGACAGAAACGGAATTCCATATGGCAAAATGCTGCAACAAGTAGTGGTATCTCATATTATAACAAAATAAACAATGATCTAGGTAGTCCCCAACGCCTATGTATGTATCCAATATGCCACATCCCCATCGCTATGCGTGAATGCCCTGTCTATAATACCTGTACTCCGCTGAAGCCCCTTGACACATGTAGTGATCTGCAATAAGATCCCTGGCTCGAATGTCCATCCACCCAGCAGCCGAATCCTTGATCCCAAAGCCCAACCAAATCTCATCATCCAAAAATCCATGGTTGGTCGGCGGGAACTCGGTCTGGTTGGTGTAGTACGACATAGATCCCGTCCAAGAGTATGTGCCGTCCGCTTCACCGTGATACGTGAACTTCTTGCTCACGCTGATCATTCGGTATGGAGCTGTTGCTTCATACACGGCGATGCGACGGTCGTACCACGAGAACGGAGCAAAAGGTGGGTCGAGACGGTGCTGTACCATACCCATCATGATCGTGTTCTGCTCATCAGGCTCGCAGGCTCCTCTGTTGCAAAGAGTGAGGCTGAGCATAGGCGTACTCTGATGAACATGCCCATCATCGATCCAAGCGTCATTAATACACGTCATGGTCTTTCCATGCCATGTTTTGCCGGGCTTAGCAGTAGGTGGATAAGGTTCTTCGATAGCGGTGCGCTGATCCTTAGGGCTAACAATAAGCTCGACATTTTCGTCGCGGGACTTGTAGCGGTATAATTGGCCGGGCTCCACCATGAGAAGAAGGTCCATTTTGGGGTCAAAGGGAGATTGTGCCAGCGCCCAGTTCTTTTCGCGCTGGAACTTAGGATGCGTTTCGATGCCGGGAGTTGGGTCGCGGAAAAGACCTGTTGGTCCGTCGAAGCGGATAGGTGGTAGGCGTTGCGTGTAATCGGGACCGAGGGCTTGTTCGAGCTCGGGCAGGGCGGCGCGGACGTCAATAATAAATTGACCTTGGCAGATAGTCTCATCGTCGACTTGATGAGTAAAAATAAGAAGAGGTTCGCCGGTGCGAGTCCAGAATAGCTTCATATCCTCTGGACCAATGTATTTGTCCATAGCAGGCTGATTTTTACAGTGGTGCTTGGGATCACTAAAGTCGCCAAAGTCCTCGAGAAGAAGTTTGGACCATTTGCCAGCCTTCAACAAAGGTCGCCCGAGCTTGTTGTATGTGAGGTTGGCAAAGAAAGCGACTTGGCGAGCTTTGGAATATGTCTTGTTGTCGATGTTCACTTTGGTATGTTTTGTGCGTGCGATGATGAGAAATTCGTGACTGCTGTTGGCTTCACGAGGAAGTTCGAGGATGGTTGGGTTCATGATCTGATAACCTGTCGCCTTCGCATCGATCAAATTGCGAAAGCCCATATTATTGCGCAGACTTGTAAGCAGGCGATAATCTTGATGTTCTTTAGATGATCCTTCATTGTCGCGGTTGAGAAATAAATCGTAGTAGTCGTCCTGGACAGTGTTTTGTTGGTCGCCATGCTTTGCAGGCGGCGCCGATGATTTTGGCGATTGTGACTTGGGCCGTGTTCCCTGGTCGTAAAAGATCGGTCGTTCTCGAATTGGTGTCAGAGCTAAACCATCTGAAAATTTTATACGAAATGCTGTTAATACAACGAGGCAAACCGACGAGATGGCCACGAAGGTGAGTAAGCCTCGGAAGAGGGGATTAGTAGACCGCATGGTCTTCATGGGGACGGGACCAAAGGAAAAGAAAGAAAGTTTACAGACAGAAAGTTTGACGAAACACATTAAGCGACCATGGCTCGAATGATATACCCCCTAATCCTCATCGTATTCCTTATGTCATAGGCGCCCCGTATTCAAGCTTTTGCCAAGCATGTCAGCCGTTTCTCACTGGCACCATCCGATCTAACCGGAGTCCGTGGGGCACCGACACCAACCAACCCTGCTACTGGGCCGGTCGTAAAAAGTGAAACCGTAGTCACCAATGGGCAGAGCCGATCATTTATTTGGAACATGATTCATGGAAACTGCCCTATCCCTGCGGCAATCGCTGGGCGGTTGTAAAACAATTGACGCCCAGGCTGGAACGCGCTGAAAATAGCTACCTACCGACCCAGCGCAAGGAAACGGCGTGTACTCCGTACATGAATAAATAAACAAGCCATTGGAGCGTATGGTCTGAGTTCTATTGCCCGCTAGAAACCATGACGTTGGTGCTACAAAGTTAAAGTGGTAGCAGATGATAGAATTCCAGATCCGCCGCACGTTTCCTACCTAAGCGAGTCAGCAAGCCGCGCAAGCTTCACCTCGATCCGGCACCGCGATCCGCGGTATACATACTGAGGGGAACCAACCCCCCATGCAAATCATTAAAACTAACCCAAGGTCAAATGCCGGCTTGCCGTAGTATCATTCTCAGGAAACTGATAAAGGGAGCACGTTTATGTTACAAGGCCCCTGATTGCGTGGAACAGACATGTCGCACAATACGGCTGGTGAGACGATCTCCTGAAACTGGAAGGGATGTTTTAGCAAACAATTGAGTAATGTGACAATGCCAAGATGATATTGGGCCTATTTTTCTGCTACACAAGATTTGTGCATGCTGAGTGAGAGATAAAGTGTCCAAATATGTAGATATCACGTTGGACAATACGAATCCAGGTCAGCCCAATGTTCAGTTGGCTTGCGCGCCGTATTGAAAAAACGTCATCATGTGGAAATAACATGCAACAATTAAATAATCCATAATCACCCAGCGCCAAAGCCATACAATTTCCTTGGGTTTTGCAAATTGAATAAATTGCGTTACAGGGCTTTCATTAATGGGATCTACCAAGTCGACGTCGACCTTCAATACAGTAGCGTCTCCATGATATCGCGGTCCGATGTTCACAATTTTGCTGTTGTAGGCGGGCGTCATCGTGTCACCTAAACACTAGACTCCGTCGGACTACCGGTCAGGACTTCGGTTATTTCCATAAAGAGGCTCATCAGCCAACTCAATACACCATCTCGCGGCTTGCTACTGAATTAAGGCTTGCACAGCGAGTGGCTTACTGTAATCTGTAACGTTGTTTCCTGAGTCCAAAAACAGACGAAGGTTCTTTTTTAGGACTGTCAGATCGTGGCAACAAGGAATAGCAATACGAAAGGATCAACGCTAGAACCTATTTTGGCCTCGGCTGTTCCGGTGACAGTTTGGAGTTACGACGATGCCGAGACTGAGCTAAATTCAATAGTTTATTCAAAAAGCGGTGCGAGATACGAGAATGCATCTGAATTTGTACAAGCATTTCTGGGCAAAGTGTTTTTATGACACGTTTATCGGAGAGAGGTCATAAGGCTGTCCATCAGATCATGGTTGGTGATTGTTCGTGTCACATCATGAGTAAAAAAGTGGCTGACAGTGGGGAGATCGTTATGCAAAGCCCGTCTAGATCCTAGCCTAAAGTTAAGTTAAGCAAACAACCGATGATCTGATGATCTGAGCTTTTAAAGAAGCGTATAGGAAAAGGACAAAAATGAGAGTGAGAAAAAAAGAAGCGGATAATGGTGGATTCAAACCACCAACATTGGACGAACAGGGAATCGAACCCTGGACCACTCCCAGATCATTCAGAAGACTGAATATTGCTAAGGGAGTATTATACCACTAAACCATTCGCCCGAACGATTGTTGATTGGTTGAGAGCTTGACTTTCTGTTGGACCTCATGTTCTAAGTTTTCGGGAGATGATCCTACAACGCGTAAGACAAGAACGCCCTTCGTTATTGAACCAGCCAGGAACACCACTAAAACATTCGCCCGCAGCGACTTATGATTGGTTAAAGGAGATATTGCAAGCATAAAATATCAAGGTTGCATTGAGCGGCCGGAGATTTTTCAAGGGGACAAACTCAATCCTCCACCTCGAGGTCCAGGGTAAATCCCCGACCTAGGCTGGCCTGCCCAGTCGTTAACAGTACTAGAAATAATATCTTTTAAACTCTCCGGATTATAGTGAAATTTACGTTTTGAGCATCTGCCTATAGTGTAACGCTCGTGGGATAACAATCTGCTGTTTGATCAGCCTACTTATCGTACTATCTCTACTGCTCAATGCCAATAGACGAAAAACAAGATGGGTGCATCAGAGTCATAAAACAAGGCCAACTTAATCTCCGCAACCGCAAAACAAGCTTTTCTATCCCCATGGGAATCCTTGATATACGGGATGATCTTAATAACAATACGAGCCTGCAATGCTGCTGCATGTTGGATAAACAAGGCAGGGCCTGCAAGCGAAGAACTCAAATGCGCATCAATTAAAAAAAGTGAAACAAACTAAGAGTGGCGGCCGCAGTGCATGACGCGTCCCTGCAAACTAAACCTTATTCTACAATCCATTAAATCCTCCACGTGGTATTTGTGGTAGCACACCAATGGCGTTGGAATGAGAGGATGGAAGTGGCAAAAAAATGATAGCCTCGCTGACGCTCGCAATCGAATATAGGAACAGCCCGATGCGGGGGTCGAACCCGCAACCTTGAGATCGCGTACTCGTAAGAGTCTCACGCTCTACCGATTGAGCTAACCGGGCGTGGCTCTTAATTGATGTTTGACCAACAATCGAAATTTGCTTTATGTTACCCACGGATTGCAAAATTATTAGAACAAGCCGTTCCATCTGAGAGGACTTTATCACTGCGGTTTGCACTCAAGGACTCATGTATCACCATTATTAAACAGACATGGTTAGATATCAAGCGTGTTCTGTGACTCTCTTACACACTAATAACACTCAACCAGTCTCCGAACCTGCCTATTCCTCCACGTGGTTCACTGGTTGGTTGCAGTGGCCCAGATGGCCTCATCATCATCCTTATACAAAACCACATTTCCATCATCCTGCACCGCAAGATAGACAGAGTCACCATGGTCACAAGTATCAGAAGCCCAGACAGCCTCGTCGTCATGGGTGCTAAGAAGAGCATGTCAGCTATGTCTCATGCTTCAGAAGTTCAGGATGAGGAAACACTTACTACAGGACGAAGTTACCATCTTCTTGCAGATGAATGCCCTTGATGTCATCGCGCTGATCTTCTGTGTTCTGCCAAACGCAGTCACCTTCCCAGTAGATGCAGATCTTGCCGTCTTCTTGCATCTTAAATTCGTTGCTGCCGTTCTCGCTCACGAGGCTGTCGCCTGGGTAGAGCCAGCTGTCGTTGTCGAGTCTGCCCATTTTGAAGGTTGTTGAGGATGAAAGAAGGAATATTCAGGTGAAAGGTAGAGCCGTGTAAAAGGGAATGAGATGAGATGAGGTGAGGTGAAGTGAGTGAGTTGATCTGAAGGCAAGAAAGGCAGAGAAAGACATCCTTTTATACAAAGAACTGGCTTCTTACAATCCCCTCAACCCCGCACTCTCACTGTTTGTTTTGATAATTGCGGCTGTGTTCCAGCATGAAACGTGCATGTGCCAAGAAACCAAGCCGGCGTTGAAGTTGACATGACGAGAGGCCTCACAAGTATCAAGGTTCACTACACTACTAAAGTATGGGGTACTCGGCTATCTGATCAACCCGCCGGTATCCCGCCGTCTTGGCCTACTGCATATTAGCCGCTGACCTCTCAGAAGTGAATTAGCCAAGAACGGAAACGGCATCTTTTGTCCCCACGGTTATGCAGGTCTCAGTCCATGATCCGGCTCGGCACGACAAATAATAGTCTTGGTTTACGACAGGGCCTCTCGTTATTGCGCCACGTCGCCTGCATATTCTCAGATCAGCGGCCTCCAAGAAGCGCCTTTAAAATCACTGGCAGTTGGGATCTCGGCGCTGACATGTGAGTGGGCCAGGGCGCCTGGATTGCGCGTACGACATATCCAATGCCAAGAGAGCTTGGCGCCTATACGGGCGGGCGTCAGTCCTGCATAACAACGAATCCCGAAGTCTGTTGGTTGGAGGTAACATGTATTCAATTTTGACTGTCGATACTAATCACAAGGAAAACCGGCATAGACCTCCAAGTCTAAAACACCCTGATGTCCAGGCGAAGTTTGTTTCCCAGTTCACTATCTATCAGAGCTACATCTCAGACAAAAAACTAACAAACACGAGAGAAGAAAAAAAAAGAAAATCCGAGAGGATACATCCAGAAACTTGGCCAATATCCTCAAAAATGTTGCATCCTTGATCAGGCAAAAATATCATCATCCTCGGGACAAACCTTGGTTTGGACATTTCAAACTTCAACTCCGTCTGCCACTAGGCGATATTTCAAAGACCAACGATGAAAGACCAAAGACATAGCCGTCCCTATTGATACCTCTTCTCCCTTCCACATTCTGTGCAATGAGAATATTCGTCTGACCATAACCTTGTTGCTTGCATCCAAAGACCCTGGCTATATCTTGGGAGCAAGACTTTCGGGCCGCGGTACAAAATTATCAAGTTTTAGCCTCTAATATCCGTCAGACCCGCTATGCTCAACGAGATCTGGATCAGGCTCTGACCTAGACTCATGATGGCTCATGGATTCTCCAGTGCCGGCAACGGGTTCTGGCCCAGACCTTTTATGATTGGCTTTGTAGTCGCCATAATGAGAAAGCCCGTACTTCTCAGCAATGGCTTTTTCGGTCGCAGCGATAGCTTTTTCCATTTTATCTGATAGAGGAGGGCCACTAGCATGACCCATGTCGTTCTTATGGGAAGAGGGGCCTTGGCGGCTGAGAGGGAAGGCTTCTGGGCCAAGACTAGACGACTGGTGAATTACGCCGGGTGGCATTTCATAACCTGGGATTCCCAGATCATGTGGTTGAGATTCGTCATAGTCATAATCAGGGCTCAATTCAGACTTGGGCTTAGACATAGGCTCACAAGGACCAAAGTCCAGACCTTCATCATTAAATCCAGGATTCGATTCTGGGCTGGGCCTATCAAGAGGCATGGGAGGGCCGTAGTCCATATCTTCATCTTTATACGACCCAGAGTCCGAGAAGTCGTTGTCATAACCTTTATCATAATCTTCAGGGCTAGGGAGTTCATCTTGCCAATCAAGCTCTGAAGCATCTGGACATGACGGTGACTCTGGCAGATCGACGTCTGAATCTTGGTCGTTATTAGGCTGAAAGTCAGGGGGACCGCTGTTGAACTCTGGCCTTGAAGCAGGCATATCATCTTCAAAGCCAGGGTCAGATACCGGCGGCTCGGGAAGGTTGAAGTCTGGATTGTCATCAAATTCAGGGCGGCCCGGCTTAGGCTTTTTCAGAGGACTGTAAGGGTCAAGGTCCAGATCGTCATCATCATCGGGTTCAGAATTGGGGTCAGGCAATTCGTCGTCCCAATTCGGCTCCGAGACAGGTTCATCATCATGATCGGGAGAGGTGTCATAATCCAGATCGTATTCATCTGATGGACTGCCCTTCTGAGGTCGAGTGCCTGTCATGGGCTCCTCAGAGTAATCATCATCGGAATAGTTCGAGTCAGGCCTGGTAGGTGCACCGTTTTGAACATAATGTGCAACATATCCGATCTCCATGCCAACTGAAGGGCCTTCCGCAGTGGACTCATTGGGGGGTTGGGGCTATAAAACATTAGCACTGCCCATCGGCCAAGGACGATTTAACTTACCCATACGCCACCGACGGCGACGCTCAGAAGGAAGAACATCTTGTTGTGAGCAATAGTGCTCCAAACCTTCTTATCGTTGATCCTGGATCCGGTGACCTTGTGGAATGGCTTGCCGTCGAGGTAGAAGGTGACACTCTCCTCCAGCCATGAGTTGGGAGTACGGTCGATCACAGCGCGCCAAACATGCCAGTTCGTTCCGGCATCTGGGAGATCAACTCCATTGGCGATACCTTTGCTCTCATTGCAGATACCGCCAGGAGCCTTGTCGCAGTGGACAGCCGCGTGACCCTGAGTATCACCATTTACGTGTTCCTAAATCTGCATCAGCATGAAAACTCCAATCAAATGTTGTAGTGGAAGAGCTTACCATAATGTCGATTTCTCCAGAAGCAGGCCAGATAGGACCACCATTGCGATGAGAATCACCAAGTAGCCAAAAGGCAGGCCAGATACCCTGCTTCTTAGAAGCAGGTGCCTTACCAAGCCTGATGTAGGCTTGAACAATGGTCTTAGCATTAGGTGAAGGCGTCAAAGTGTACTTGCTTTCGATACGACCGGACGTCCAACCTTTCGTAGCAGAAGAGTCCTTCTTGGGGATGATGCGAAGGATACCATTACCGCTAAGCTGGAGGTTCTTGGGAGAGGCCGTGTACTCTTGCCAATCCCCATTCAAGTCTTTGTACCATTCTTCCAAGTTCCAGTTCTTGGTGCTTGGCATTGAGCCTTTGCTGCCGTCGAAGGTGTCCGACCATGCGACGTTGAAGCCGTCGATGGAAGGGACTTTGGTGGCCTTGGCAGTATAGGCCAGGAGGGAGAGGAGAATGCTGTTGAGTAACATGGTGGATGCAGCAGATTTTGCGAAATGGAAGAAAAAAAAATAAAAGAAACTTGATAGGTGGAGAGAAGAAATAATAAATAAGAAGCTGCAAGACTGAGTGTATTTATGGAAAGTATAGATATATGTTGAGCGTATAATTGTAAGGTCTTCACTTCAACGATTTAGGTCCTTTTCTTGAAGCATAAGATTGCCCCTAAGAAGATTTCTCATTCTTCACTAGCTTCTATTGTACCATTTAAGCTTTCTCTCCTAGAGTATCGAACAAAGACACTTCGTCTTTTAGTCAAACTTGGGGCCAATAGGGATTTATGCTCAAGCATGACAACAACATAAAGTTCAAAACTCGCTCTTTGAGAAATACAAAGTTTGGGAAAGGCGAAAATTAATTCATTAATCTTTCAAGCTACCTCGTGAAATAACTATAAGAACAGAATTATTACAAATAAAAAACCATTCTTCGGCTATAATTATGGGAAAACCATTGGGCAAAAACCCCCTCTAACTGGGTTATGGAAATGACAAGACATCGCTAGTTGCTGAACTTGTTACCAATAACAGCCAGCATTGAGCACGCTCCACCGATAAGTGTTGGCTCAAGTACATACCAACCGTCTTGCTGCTCAAGCGTAGAGGTATGCGTGGTATCAGTCTCGCTTTCGCCGCCACTGCCGCCAATGGTGAAGCCAAGAATCGACAGCCCCCCACTACCCTGCTTGACATCTGTAGCAAGTTTGTCGAATGTGTTCGCCATTGATCCTGTAAACTTGATCTTGAGGGTGACTCGAGAAGCACAGAATAGCTGGGTCGGTTGGACCGCATTTTCGATGACAGAAACACCGCTCGTGTTGGGATATGTCTGTTTCAGCTGCTCGACATTCCTATAAGAATAATTAGAAATGGATTTCAGGTTCAGTAGTTGCACAGCGACATTGACTTACCAGGAACCAGGATTTACGTTGAAAAGGCCTGCACGTTGCGCGCTCAATTGTATTTCGAAAGACCCGGATGTGTTAGTGATGCCAGAATCTTTCCAGTCTGTGCTACCGCCTCCACCAATGCGAATAAATCCAAATTGAATACCAGCACTTCCATCCTCATGGCCAAGCTGGCTCCAGGATGACTGGCTCATGCTTGATGAATTGATCGACCAAGTAAGCTGGGGTGGGTCCGAAACAGGTACTTTTGCCCAGTCATCCATTGTCGCCTTGAAGGTTGGGTCAATACTATACGCCTGCTTGGTAAAGTCATTCTTTGCTTTCAAAGGCTTCAGCTTGTCAATTGTTCCGTCCTGTAAAGCTTTGAAGTACTTTCTGTATTCAGCTGGGTTGATCTGGTCCAGACTACACTCCATGTTGCAGCTGGACAGAGGGAGAATGTCAGTTTTTGGACGTAGTATGGGAAGTTGGGAACTGACCCAGGAGTGAGAGCAGTTTGCGTGGCTGCTACGCAGAGAGAGTTCTGCTGATTTAAGAGAGCAGCCTGTGGCCCATTGATCTGACTCTGTAGCTGCATCACAGTCTGTGCAGATCCTGCTTTCTCTAGTTGAGCTGCGGTCAGGTTCGAGTCATTGTTAGCTACCCAAGTACTGAATGGAACGCCAGCGGGCTTCCCATTGAGCGGATCGTCTTTCCATCCTTTGACAGCGACATTCAACTGAGATTGGTAGGCCTTTGACGCTGCAGCAGAAATTTTAACAGCATCAGCGAGCTTTTTCGCGAGTGCTGGGTCGGTGTCTTTCTTCTGGAAAATATGGTCAAATTAAGCTTATTGCATTGTAAAGTTCAAGGCTTACCAGCACAACGGCCAGGAGATAACTGTTGGGCGTCAGTACCGAGTTCAGTATCATTGGGTACGGATCATCTTACTTCTCGACTGCCTGGAAGTAGCTACCGTCGGTGCCTGGATTGTAGATCGGGCTTGAGTCCAAGATGAGCGGATCGCAAATAGAAACCAAGGACTCGTTCATGGTTTCATCAGGAACAAAACTGCCTGCAGCAGGACCCTTGTTGACTGCAGTAGCAATGAAATACGCAGTGTTTGAGTCGGGTGGGTTGCCACTGTTGTTCTTACCCGCCCAGTCCAAAATGCCTTGGGCATAATTGAACCAGATTTGATCATTGGTAGGACTAGACATAATGAAAACTTGCGGTATGGGCTGCGATAGGTGAGATAAAAGATGTTTGTGTGAGATAAGAAGCAATGCTACTGCGGTGATGGATCTGCTTCTTATATCTTTAGAAGCCAAGCAGATCCTTTGCCTGCGAGAGCAAATTCATCAGCCGTTACTGGGTAAATCTGAACTCACTTGGTCACATTCCATATTATTATTCGGTGTACCCATTTCACATTCAAAGGCTTGAGGCGCTCTCCTCGCATACCTCTGGCCATCTGTTACTCGACATATCACGCGCCAGTCTTTCAGCTCTGCGCGGGCGCTCAATTTCTCTCCAATGAGGTTTGTCGTGGACGCTTTCAGCTGTCAGCCACAGTTGGTGAGCCGTTACAAAGCTGCTGACTTCAAAAAGACAGTATATATCGTGATGAGGAGGTACTGAATTCTGAGTAAACCTTGCAATAGCTGTACGAATTTTCAGAAAGTTGAATGCTGTCCCTATATGCTATATTTACTCTCATACTACTTGATATTCCTCCAACCATGGAACTGCTCAATTGAGACATAAGAATCCGCCATCAAGCCACAGATCAACATCTCGATGCGCCAAAAGTCTAGACCATCGCAAAGATCTTCAGCTCCTGAGGGGTATTGAAACATCTACTTCTCTCTCATCAATGCCACAGCATTGGCTCAAACTCAATGTTATAATTCGCAGATTAGACCAAATGCGAAAACCACCATTCATTTTGCCACTGAAATGTGACCCCTAATCTCACCTTTTAGTTTACGCAATCTGTCAGTGAAAGGAGAAGTTAATTCATCGCCGTTGGAACGTAATGTAGAGTTTATGTTGGCATGCCTGAAACATATCTGTACTAAGACTAAGTTGGAAGCCAAGTGCAACTCCAGTCTTGCAGGGCCAGATATGTGATGATAAGCCCGATCTTAGCCTGGATATGCTGTTCCGGGATGTGCCATATCAACAACATACCTGATCGGTCAGGTATGAACTCTCGTGAAATTAGCAAGAAATGAGCTTGTATTCTTGACTTACTATTCCCAGCCACATGTTTAGTGAGAAGCAGTGTTCATTCTTACTCGTTATAGAGCGCCTCGTAATATGCCATATCACGCTGCCTTTGGGGCACAAACGCCATAATGTCCGACAATGAGTATTAGTGAACCACTCTTCTTTCAAAATATATAGTTGTGGGAGTCTTGTCGAAGTTTGCATATTTATATCACTTTATGCTCATTTTATATGAAGTTATCCACTCCTCAAACTCGTACTGCCCGTTCTATCGATCACAGTCTATCAACAATCCCTGCCACCTCATCCAATGAGTCAACAATAAAGTCAGGCGCCAACTTCTCACAAGTTTCCTTATTGCCATATCCATATTTGCACCAAATAGACTTTGCTCCAATGTTCGACGCAAACTGCAAGTCTGCCTCAGTATCACCAACGACCAAGGCTTTTGATGCGTCGATCTGCTCAAGTCCACGGGCTGAGAGGGCTGGCAAGAGGACGTTGACATAACTTCCAGTGTCGGGCTTTTTAGTGGCACCTGGGGTGTTGTCTCCAACGACGAGGTCTTCCGGGATGGTGTTGATGCCGTTGTTCTTCAAAGCTGTCTCGACTGCAGCTACGCCTTTGTTACTGATGACGGCGACCGGAATGTTTTGCGTATGCAGCGTATTCAAGAGCTCCTTTGCACCAGGAAACGCTGACACTAATTGCTGGCCCTCATCGTTGTAGATGCGGCGGTAGGTGGATGTCCACTCAGTTTCGTCGAAGGAGTCGGGGGACGGGTGCAAGGCTTCGAGAACTTTGGCAAGGCCGAGGCCACTGCCAATCAATTTCTGAACTTCGGATTCCGAGGGCGCTGACTCTGGGAGGAGAGCATCGAAAGCGCCCTTTATGCTATGCGAGATGGCGCGATGAGTGTCGAACAAGGTTCCGTCGAAGTCGAATATGACAAGCTGAGCGGGCATATTGGCGGTTTTGTGCTTGGTGAATGATAAATCGAAGTCGGATTATTTGAAGTTGATTAGATATCGAGGAGATGAGAGAACTATGCCGTAGAATAAAAGAGCGAATTAATCTTATGCATGAAAACTTACTAGTCTTGCATCGGCTCGCACTAACTTTCTTGCCCCCTCAACGGCGTAAGCGAGACGGAACGTTCCTCCGGATCACAACACGTACGAGCCAAATAAGGCCTTTTGTGATGAATGACTGGACGGGAATCGCACAGAAAAAAGCACATATAGGAAGCAAAAAAACAAGTATGTTCATTCAATCACTCTAGTTTACATACACCGTCCCCTCGCTATACATTTGCCAAGACCACTCGATATCTTCAAGGTTCCTCCGACATTTCATAGTTTGAGAAGTCATCAGGCATATGAACCAAAGATTCCCACATATCCTAAGAAAAATGTCAGTTTACAAACTAACGCTATCCTCAGGAGAGAACTTACCCAGTCGACTCCGTCTGAACTAGTCAACATGTCTTGAATTCCTTGGTACTCAGCCGAGAAAGGTGTCTCGCTCATCTCAGACCCCATGCGCATATCCATGTTCCCTATATATGTCAGTCCACGTTTCAAATTCCCTCGAATATTAGCCATACCATTATGATTACCATTCTGAGCCAGACCCTTCTCGAAATTGCCCAATGGAGGGGGCATCGACTCTTCCTTGGAACCAGTTGTGACAGCTTTCAACATGACTGCAAGCATGTCATACGCTTGTTTCGCCTCAGCAGAAACGGCCTTGATAGCCGCCCAGAAGGCCTGCGAAGTTTGGAGCGCTTCAATCATCGCCTCACGAGCATATCCCACAAGCTCTGGGTTCTGTTGCTCAGGTGGTTTGCTTAGCTCCAGGCAAATGACCATGGATGCTAGCGAGAAGTCATGGCGTTCAAGCGATGTGAGGAACCATTTATCCTTGTAAAGCAGTCCACCAACTTGGACCTCTCTCAGGATACTGGCCTGGTGCCCCAGTACCGTCATCGCAGCATCGACGCAAGTTGTTCTTGAGTAGTTGTACTTCGGATCCTGGTATGCCTTGGTCATGTGATAGCGATGCAGTGTACATCTGGCCTTTTGAAAGAGCAGTTCAAGGTTATATCGTCGAATGAGAAGATACGTCGGAACCATGATGCAATCTTCCAATTTGGCTATCTTGTAGCAAGATGGCATGGCCTGATGCACCTGATGAAGTTTCTTATCAAGAGCCATGATATCCTCATAGTTCTCCGTCTTCCCGAGAGATACTTGGTTGAAGATGGTTCGGAAGATTGACATCATCCTAACTTTGACACGGGTATACAGGATACCAGTACCTTGTGTCTCAGGTCTCGGGGGAGGCAGCTGTGTCGATTCCGGACTAAAGTCCTCATCGTTGATGTTGCGTGGGAGGCGAGTATCACACTGCGACTCTTGGATGAGTGATGGTAGCCCCAGCTGGCACGATGTAAGGATATCAAGTTGCTGGATAACGCCCCATACACGACGACGCATCTCACCGTGGAAAGGTGAAATACGAGGGTAGCTATCCGGGTCACGATGATAGCCCATCCGCATAGCTAATCGGATAACAATTCCGCAGAGAATCCACACGCCGAGGTGAGCATCGCGACGACGAACGAATTCACCGTGGATGTTGAACAGCAGCGTTTCAATAGTATACTTACCAGGAGCTGTTGAGTATTTGGATAGCAAAAGACAGTCAGTGCATCGCTGTTGGAAAGACTCTGCGACCTCGAGAGGCGGGCCCATCCCTGCAGGAAGCTCGTCCTGAGATCGAATATACAGGAATGTTCCTGTGGCTAGGATGCCGAAGAACATTCCGATCCATTGGACAGAGACTGAGTTGGGGTCATTCCAGAAGCGCCTGTACTGCTCAAAGTGATAAGAATACAGGCATCACAGAGTTAAATGGGTCTTACCTCGCCTTCGAACTCTCCCGAATGGGTAATTACTTCAAAGATCAGTCAACGCACTTAAAGCTGGAAAAGAACATACTAATCGATGGTTGATCAGAAGTAAAGTATCGGGAAACGAGCCTGTCTGCAATGTGCTTTGGCGGAATATCCGCCATGATATCCTCCAATTTGGGAGTAACCCTCCCAGGTCCTAAGAGCAACGGTACTTGACTCTGAGCCTGGTCGGCGATGCCCAAATCGCTTGCTTCGTTATGCTCATCAAGATGCTCTCGAATATGTTCAACCTGGACCATTCCCATGTCAGAATTATCATCATAACTTATTTGGATAACTACCTCATGGCAAATAGCCGACCAATGGCTGCTGGAAACATAGATCGTCTCATTAGGATTAGCCATCATCCTTCCCGGCTTGACCTCAGTACCCTCGTTGTGCGAAGAATGGCCGGATCCTTGGGTTGTCACATAAGCAGAACTCCCTGGGCTCTTGATGTCGGGTGAACCGTTGGATGAACCTGGCAATTGGTGAACAATCGACCCGAGTAGATTCTCAAGATGACGGACGCGATCACTCAGATCCGCCTGTTTATTGTCACGTCGCTGGGCAGCGATGCGGCCTCTAGGCCACGGAGCATATTGGCAGGAAACATTCCTAGCAACACAATTACTGCAAGGCTCATCGCGATCACATTTCAGTCTGAGTATCTCATCAGCGTCATGCTATTGTAAGCCAGGAGAGGCGTCTTACTTTCGCTGCCGACAGGAGCTACACGACAAAGTCGCTCGAACAGGTTGCTGCTGCATCTCGCCTGATTCTATCCAGGGAAATTAAAGAAGGAAATTCAACTCCACGCCAGATAATTTAAGCTTAGATCACTTAGCGTCATCGTCCGCCAAATCGGGCGAAATAGTCGCTGCTTACGTACGTCACATGAAAGCCACACAGGCTGACGATCTGGCTACTTTTTTAGGATGGCAATCCGGTCTGAAATCCAGTAATAACCTGTAATGTAATTCTTGGCTACATATCAGATTTGCTATCGTATGCCATGTCAACGGATCTGCCATTCTGATTGACGGATTTGGAGGAGGGCCCGTGTGAGATTAACTGTATCTAGCATAGAGCTGACCGCCCACTAGGGCTGAGAAGACCTCGTGCTCAGACAATGGGCGCGTAGAATCTCATCCGATTCTCAGGATCCCACTTCTTCTTTAACGCCTTGAGCTTCTCGATCCTCCAAGGCTCATATCCATACATACTCTCCAAAGACTCAAAGCCGTGCGCATAGTTTACATATGCTCGCAAATGCTCCGGATCACCACTAGCTTCTAACAGATGCTGTCTCAGCTTTTCCCCATGTTCCTGCGCAGCTGCGTCAAGTGCCGTGTTGGGCTTGTACAGAATATACGATGTAACAAGAATCTCATCATCACGGTGAGGGAATGCCGAGTTCTTGGGGTCATGTCGTTTGACGCCCTGAGTCGAGTAGCCTTCGAGGAGGAAAAACGATCCAGCGAACTCGGGAATACGTTTTGACACGTTGGCGATTTCGTTGAAGACTTTCCGGACGGCAGGGAGGTCATATTTCTTCAATCCAATGGGAAATCTTAGACCAGTGAGACCTTTTTGACACCCTGCTGTATCTTCGCTCATTAGAGTGATGGGAGCTAGCTCTGGCATTGGCACGATTCCTGCCTGGACATCGATAGGACCCATGTCGTGAAGTGGTTTAGCGTAGTCTCGCGCTTCTTCCACACTGCCATCTGAGATGATAGCATACCAGATGATTGGCTAAAATTGTCAGTTGAGTATCGACTTTGGAAGCAAGACTTACCCTGTCAGGGTCAATTTCTGGAATATTGATGATATACATCCAATGAATCATATGCGGTGGCTGTGTCTTCATCATCTTATTCGTCAATCCGATAACTTCTTCGAGCTTATCCCCAAGAAAGATTAAAATCTCATAAGACCACTTCGGGTTGTTGATATCATATACTCGGTAGTTCCACTCGGTTACAATACCAAAGTTATGACCTGCCCCACGTAGAGCCCAGAAGAGATCCGGGTTGGACTCTTCTGATGCGGTCACAGCTTCGCCGTTGGGAAGCACGACACGAGCAGATATGATCTGGTCTGAACTGAGACCGTATTGGCCTTGTAGCCAACCGTGGCCGCCTCCAAGAACGGGCGCTGAGACACCAACGCATTCACAGATACCAGTGACTACACTGTTAGCACCGCACCCTGATTATTGGTGAACACCTTACCTGTTTGTTTTCCAGCTGCCCAGAGTTCATTAGTGACCTGTTTAATACTCGCACCTCCACCTATCTTTGCAGACTTTCCATCCTCCGCAACCTCAACAAGGTTTTGGGGACGAATATCGATAATGATGACATCTTTGGCTAGCTGTAGCGCTTCAGTTGCTCCATGGCCACCCGATCGAGCCAGGAATGGAATCCCATGTTCATTGGCATACCGAATCTTCATAAAGTTAGAGAGGCTCTGATTTAAAAACTGTTGTACTCACTGTTTCTTGGACATCGCTCTCAGTAACCGCCTGAATAAGAGCTCTAGCACGGGGTCCATGCCACTCTCGCCATCTACTTGTAAAGGCTCCGAACGAAGAATCTTCAGGTAGCACAATTGATGCTTGAGGTGAAAGCTTTGCAGATAATTCAGGCCACGAGTTCTGCGTGACAAGTGATGCTAGGCCGAGACGGCCAAGAATCTTTTGTGGAGATGGTGTCCTATTCAACAACCAGGCTGCGCCGACTCCAAAAAACTCCATTGTCGCTGTTCTCAATCGAAATAAAGAGCTTGGCATTCAAATCTCCTCATGGCGGGCCTCAAACTGCATTTAAATTGGTTCTTTGAATCTTCAGTCTCGGATCTGACCGACAGCCCCCGATGGTCTTATGTCAGATTTTAGCCCAAGAATCATCAATGAGATCATGCTTTCTTAACTCCGAGGATGGGTGCTGCGTTATGCCCCCAACGACATTTGATTTTATACAATGGGAACTAATCTAGAGTCCAGGATGGTGTTGTATTGCGTTCTTAGTGGCGCGGTCTGCTAGCCTCTTTAGACGGCAAAAGTATTGCAGAGCGTATGTGGACAAATAGCCAATATAGGACCTTGAGAATTACCTAATTTCTGACGAGTATATTTGTAATCTGATACGCTTCATGATGAATATGATTGAACCACAGAGAATTCCAGCATTGTCATGATCTTACATCTGTGGTCTCGCCTCAACTCACCAGTTGACATACTAGGTAGTCTGGAGAAGACTCGGGGAGATACCTAGGGTAAGGATAGGTAATGGAGTCATAAATATTAGGATAACTTACCTAAGGTCTAAGGGCTTAAATGCCTAGCTGTTTATGTTAGGAGGTTCCAGGTGTCCTGATTATTTCTAACTTGCCTGGGTACCGAGACAAAACTATGGGAGTCCCGTGAGAAATCCCTCCGCAATAAACTCCCCGGACCGCTGACCAGCCGCGTGAGGGCAAAGGTTTCTTGATCTTTCTCATTGAAATACAGATGAGAGAGTCCTAAGCATCATATGAAAACCGATGTATTTGAGCCTTTGGGAAGGAACCTCTGTTCGACTCGCGAATTTAATGTAGGTAGGGAAAGCTATCTCATTATCAGGGTATACCGACAAGTCGTCATCATTTGTTAAGCCCCAATACCTCAAGAATCTCATCTGTATCAGTATGGTCCCGCGAATTTCTCATTCGATGACACCATCTCACAGTCTTGTCCTCTCCTTCGCCCACAAACATGAACTCTCCACCCTGCTGATGCGTCGTTCCCCAGTTCCACAAAGGATAGCCAGCCATCCATTTCCAAAACGCACCTTTCATCGACAGCCAAATTACCCAGAGGGACGAGTACGGGATATACTTGTTCGGAGGTCCTTCTTCCGACGTTTCAATCATGCCGAGCGTCTTGTAAAGCTTTTCGGAGGGGTCAGTGTAGATGGGATACTCGCAGCCTGTGTCTATGCGATACATTTCGACTTGACCTATGACTCCATGGCCAATGATGACAATCTCCGTGTCGATTTCTTTGAGCTTTTCTGGCGTGGCGTTTTGGGCGAGGAAGCTGGTGTAGCTCACACACGACTGAGAACGTTAGCTGAGCACATATGATGAAGCGGATACCTTACACAGCAGAAGAAATGACGGACGAAGACCACCAGAACTCTGCGCGATCGGCCTGGGCCGCTGTAGATGCTCTTAAAGGTATGCTTCTCGCCCTTGCCGTCAAAGACCTCAATCTCATCAGCGATCTTGAGGGAGCCGGCAGTGGGCAACTCATCGTTGACTCGGTCGTTAGAGACCTCCCTGCCTTGAGGAATCTCACAGGATGTAGCCATTATGTATCGCGAGTTCAATGCCAACTTTGTCTCGTCCTTCATGTGAAGATGCAGAGGGTGCGAGGGCGGTACACGCTTGTTTTATGATTTCCACAAATACGCTTCGAATACGCCTGACGTAAGCACTAGAGCAGATGGAATCCCGTCTCGCAACAGTTTTCGCATTTGGGGTTGATCGGCGATACATTTTCAACAGAACAGTGGGGCTGTATTCTACGCAGCTATTCTGTTTTCTCAGATTAAAAGCTGCAAACAAGGTTTTTGGTGATGTCCTACAGCAATGCAGCCCAGCCAAGATCCTGATAACCACTAGAAAACTGCGCTAGAGTAGAACCTGGTGGGGTCAATTACTGGTGTAAGCGCTAAAAAGATGGCCAAGTTCCGAGCGATAATGGTTGTTCGACTCTGGAATTGGATCGATCTTGAGCTCTTCCTTGTCCTCAAACTCGGCTACCAGAGCAGTGATGAGGCGTTTCAATGGCGCACCAAACGTAAAAGTTACTCGCCAGGGTCGAATGTTTGTTGATGATGGTGCATGTTGGGCCACACTGAGTGAGACTGCTTTGGCCGGTGCAAAAGGAACGAGTGCTGTGCCGGTCTAGAATAGTTTCGGCTACGGCGTGACGAGCTGAGTGAATCTTATGCCTCCGAATAGTTTGTTCTTGTGGTATTGCCGATTTGTCGTCTTGGAAATGAGCTCGAGGGTCAACATAAGCATCAGAACTATAATGGCTTGATGAAGTGTGCTTCTCATGAAGTATCATAATCCATTCCATTGCCGTTTATATTTGAGCCAATACAACGACACCGGACGCTTTCGAACCTAAACTCATATGTCGGCCGGAGGTCGTTTAGTAGAGTTTTAGAAAACTGGGGCCGAAGAAGTATGGTTGACTTCTAATATTTCCATTTATATTTTTTGCCAAGCCACAAATCCAACATTCGCGAGCATTGCGTAAAGAACTTCTTGATCCGTTTTACATTGGCAGAGGAACATGATTTGGCCAAAAGCCATCATCCAAATTTCCACGAGCAAGAGATTGTGGCATCAACCGCTGACAACTGCATCTTCTCTTAAGAGTGCCTTGCTTCCATTCGCTAGTGGTCGTTGTTTTATTAACGAATAGGATATCTCCTTCGACGCTACGAGATATATCTCTGTAGTTATAGTTAACCAACGCAACATGCTTCTGTCTATATGAGGAACTATCTTCTGGAAAGCCACGGCGCCACACGGATGTTCAATGAGAAGCATCATGGGCCGAATAAAGAACCTCTGGATTGGAAAGCAGAGTTATACCGTGTTTATTTCGTAGGTCTGGGTCTCTCGAGACGAGACCCTCGAGAATGCGGGAATATGTTTGATCGGGCGAGTCGGCGTTGAGTCAATGGAGTTTCCTACCCTTGATAGAAAGGAAGCATGACTTAGCGCGGATGGCTCGGCGTCTTCATGATCATTATTCTCACAGTATTGCTAAGTTGAGTTCCTCTGGCAAACAATCAGAAAGGCAGGTTGGGCGGTATGAGTTGACCAAATGATGTAGACGAACAGACGAACATTGAACAAGGATGTTAATTATCTCATAACATGTTGTTTCCTGCTTTACAAAAGTTCGTTAATTCCAGTCCGGTGTTATCGATTGTCGCAGATCACTTCCATGTTCGCAACGGGCCAAATGCTTCATCACGGCATCTTTGTGCCGACTCTAGCTCCTCCAGCGAGTGATAAGAGGTCATCCGATTTTAGCAAGCTGCCTGATGGAGTTATTATCGGGGGGTCTTCAGGGTCTTATTGTATCTACGTGGAACCCAATCGTATTATTGTATATTACTTTGTCTCATGAGAATATGGTATTTGTCACTCAAAAAGTAAGCAATACACTCCAGTGTATGGAGATTTGAACCCCCGTCACTCTAGATAAGTATTTCTCCGCAATCACGTTATCAAATGGCCTTCTGCTGAAAGATCAAGGGACGTGCCGCTTTGCCGTTCAGCCTCGGTGTCGGAGTTGTGCCTCAACCGGAACAAGCTTGATTGCAACCTTGTCTGAACTCCAACCTCACTCCAATCATCTCACAGCATTTTGTAGTGCTATCCACACTTCGGTAGTCGGTCCATATAAGTGATGGTGCCATCATAAAAAGGTCCTTTCAGATAGGAAAGTGGTAAAATCTCCGATAGTCTTGAACACTAGGATTGATCGCGATATGTCCTGAATAGGTAGGAGGTTTGGGTTGAATGCAGTGATAGAGATGTGATGGCTTCATCCCACACTTTTTCATAGTCATGTTGAGGAGTTTTGACGGACGAATTGCTCGGGAATCCGGCATGATGAATGCTTTTAGATCAATTCACCTGCGATTTGGAGGATAGTGCCTTTGGGGAGATTCGAGAGATAGTAGAACTCATAGAAAGATACTATTAATCCAAAATCTATATAAGTGTGTAGAATGCCAAGAAAGATACTATCAAATACAAGCATCCAAACATTCAAACACTCTCAGCTCCTTAAGCCCAGCCTCACCACCCAACTATCACCATGAAGTTCACTCTCCTTCTCGCTGTCGCTGGCATCGCTCTCGCAGCTCCCAGCACTAAGCTCGCTCCCCGCGACACATCCCCTCTTGTTCCCCGTTCCGCCCGCAAGGGTAAATGGGGCTCTGCTCCCAACCACAGACTCTGGTCTCTCGACTCAACCGACAAGAACGACCAGTACTCCTCCAACTGGGCTGGCGCCGTCAAGATCGGAAACGGCTATAACAAAGTCCAGGGCACCATCACCGTCCCGCAAGTCAGCGGCGAAGACGGCGCTGCTGCCTCTGCCTGGGTTGGCATTGATGGCGATACTTGCCAGACTGCTATCCTCCAGACCGGTATCTCGTTCTACGCCGATGGAACTTTTGATGCGTGGTATGAGTGGATTCCCGACTATGCCCATAGCTTTACCAACTTTGCCGTCAATGTTGGTGATCAAATCCGCATGACTGTCGATGCATCTTCCAAGACCAAGGGTATCGCTACGCTCGAGAACTTGAGCTCGGGCCAGAAGGTCACTCACAGCTTCACCAACACGCCTTCTACTCTTTGCGAGACCAACGCTGAGTGGATCGTCGAGGCGTTCCAGGAGAATGGAAGCCAAGTCAACTTGGCCAACTTTGGAACTGTTACTTTCACGGATGCATCTGTTTCTGGTTCCAGTGGTACTAGCGGTCCTTCTGGTGCTGAGATCATTGATATCTCACCTGATCAGGGTTCCACTGTTCAGGCTCAGGGATCTATTAGCAGAAACTCTGTTACTGTCCAGTATGTTGGTAACTAAGTATTGAGTAGTGCTGGCTGGAGAGGTCGGTGAGAGTTGTCTAAGGATTGAGATGTTTGGCTTGGAGCTTGCTTCTTCTTCTATACATAGTTTGAGATAGTGTTGGTAAATAGGTTGATTAGTTGAATATGAACTCACGGTCGTTTTGAATACAAAGTTTTCACTTCAATTTTTCACGCGACTTGTAAAGTATTATGTCAATTCAAAATATCCCCATCTATAATTTATGCAACGCTCAAATTCCCAAATGCCATCAGCCAACTGCGCCATTACCCTAGCCTCTGCGCTTCCGATCAAGCATAGTTCTGGATGATAAAGCCATGATCGCTCAGCTGTCTAGAAGCCAAATCCCAAAGTTTGTTCACAGCCTGAGGGTCATTAAGCCACTTGTCGGCCTTGGGGTCAAGCTTGTTCACAGGAACATAGTATCTCCCCGCGTTCTCATAAACCTTATCACTTGTCGCGCAGAAGAGCGAATTCATGGATCCCTCAAGAGGCGTCATTGACGGACCGATCTTGAAGGCCACGCGAGACATGGTTCCGAGGATGCTTGTGTTGCCTGACTGAAGATTGGATTTGATCAGACCGGGGTGAATGGAGTAGGCTGTGACGCCGAAAGGTTGGTAGCGATCATTTATGGCTTTGGCAGCGATGATACTGGCTTGCTTGCAGTGGCCATATCGCCTATGAGGAGCCAATAGCCCGTCGAGATCGGTGAGGTTGGGGTCGCCATAGTTAATTGTCTGAGGACCCGCGTTGAAAGCCATGTCGCTGGCAACATTGACGATTCTCACACGGTCCACTCTACCGCTAGATTGAGCAGCTGAGACAAGGAGAGGCATTAATGACATGGTTAGGGCGTGATGAGAGAGGAAGCAAGTTTGCCATTGGACCTCAATGCCATCCTTTGTTAATTCCCAAGGGGTAGCCATGATCTATCAAATATGTCAGTACCGTCTTTGAAGCGAATTCGCGGTTCAACTTACACCAGCGTTGTTGATCAAGATATCAAGACGAGTCTCTCGGGTCATGAAGTCAGCAGCCGTAGCCTTGATGCTCTGGAGATCTTGAAGGTCAAGCTTGAGGAAGTGAAGATCCAAGTTGGGGCTGATGTTGTGCATCTCAGCGATGGCCTTGCCGACACGTTCATTTGAGCGACTGGAGATGTAGACTCTAGCGCCCTTGAGAGCGAGTTGAAGACTTGTTTCATAACCGATACCGGAGTTACCACCGGTGACGATCGCGACGTAGCCTTGAAGGCTTGGGATGTCGCGGAGCTGGAACTCGAGTTCTTTGTGACAGTTCATCATTTTGCTGGGTGAAGTGGGTAATAGCAGGTTGGGGATAGTTGTTGTAGTTTGTTAGGTATTGAAGCTGATTGTGCTGATGATATCGAGTTCAGTTGTTGTCGCACTTCTCTGATCTTCTTATACAAAGATGACTGGGCAGTACAGCCAATCGGAGGTGGAGCTGTCCGATGCGACGGACAAGACCGCGGACATCTCCATGGTGGGGCTGGGCCAAAGGGCTGAAGGCTTAGCTTACGGCGCAGAAGCCAATCTAATTACGACGGACAGCCAACTTGCACTGCACTGATTGGGTTCAAATAACCGGTTTTGTTTCTTCGGATATGGATCTTGCTCGATAGACCTTTATTTTCCTCTTCTGGTCAATAGAGACAGCTGTATTTGGTGTAGATGACGTCGTGTGAAGCTGGCTTAGCAGAACAATGGAGTCAGCTATGTTGCCGGGGTTGGTGATAAAGACAAGGCTAAAAGGTGCCCTTCATACATATTTCCAAATCACTGTTGATAGTTAGCTTCTAGCTGGGGTCATTCTGACATCACACTTTAAGATTTCGTTGTGGTAATCAAGAGAATGTGTTGATTGACTGCTTATTTTCCTAAGTTCCAAGTCTCGCGTGTTCCGCGAGATGTGTCTTCCCAGCAACCTGGACACAGGGTGTCCTCATCTCTAACAATCCTCTTTGCGCAATCCTTGTTCGCTTTCTCCGCGGTCTCGCATAGTTCAATCTTTA
Source organism: Fusarium austroafricanum (assembly GCA_012932025.1). Lineage (NCBI taxonomy): Eukaryota > Fungi > Ascomycota > Sordariomycetes > Hypocreales > Nectriaceae > Fusarium > Fusarium austroafricanum. The sequence goes on along the minus strand of JAADJG010000031.1, from coordinate 1,688 downwards.
TCTTTCGCCAATGATCCTGCATGTACTTCTCATCATAGTCTTCATTGCAGTTGCCGCAATGGTTCTTGAATTTCAAATCCCGCACATTGTCTGTTGCTTGAGCTTTGTGTTATGCTTTGCTTTGGTGGAGTAGAATGTTGATGTGTGAAGGAAAGGAAAAAGAGAGCTGGGGTGGCTCTTTTTATATATCCAATCGTAGATCATTGTTCCAATGTGAATGATGGAACAATTGGTTGGTGACAAAACAGAGGTTACAAATGAGTGAATAAGTCAATTAGCAAAGAGTTATTCAGATTTATCACTTGACCATAAATAACACAAAGGCAAGTAATCGCGAGACTGTATATGACTTTGATTCAGCACTAACCAAAATTGTTCGTGAACTCGGCTCATCAACCATATGGATGTCCAGTGAACGAGAATTTTATAGGGGGGGACGTCAACGCCTCAATGTCCAACGCACGGTTCAGTGCTTTCGTTACGAATCAAGGAGCACTGATACATTTGACAAGTGATTGTTCATGACAAATTACAATTTACAACGTCGTAATGTTACGGGATGTGGCCAGTGATGATGGACCGCTATATCCACAGGAGCTTAAAGCTAGTATATCGCGGTGAGTATTGGGCTACATTTAATCTTCCTTGAACAAAAATAGAAATAAGCCACGGTGTAAGATGGCAGATCTCAGAGTGAGACAAGGGTGACAGTCACAACACTATGTCAAATGCGATACCAGTCATCGCATCTGACCATCTTCCTCACCCCCAAGGCAAGCCCCGGAAAGCAACGAAAAAGAGAAAAGAAACACGCCTGTCAGACGTCCATCAACACCCACCCCAGCCATGCGCCCGATGGCAGACCACGATTGGGGTCGAGATCATCAAGAGAAAACAAACTCTCTATACAGCAGCTGCAGAACAACTACCGCCGTCTTTGCAGACAGAGCGAGAGGACCAAGGTATTCACTCTAGGGTGTCGAGGATATGCACTCATCAACCAGGGTGGGATCTGTGGCTCTTTTAGGGAACCAAGAGAAGGTCGAATACTATAGAAATGATTCTCTGAAGTATTGTCGACATGAAGAAGAAAAGAAGAAAAGTCTAAATGGTCGGCAGCAGAGCAGATGTTTATAGAGGTTTACAGTGGGGCTGGTTAGTGGACTTTTGCGCCTGAGGCTCACAGTGAAAACTCTGATTTTTCCCAGCCTCTTTTTTTGTCAGGCCCAATTTCGCTACTGGAAGCTGGTTATGGAAATAAGTGGATATTGGTAACCTTCGAGACGCCTTGAACGAATGAAACGATTGATAGAGAAGAAGTCTTGCAGTAATTGATGCCGCCAAGCAATAAATAATTTTATTGCTACAGAAATATTATAAAGGACGGATTGCAAAAGAGTTTTCACCCATCTGTAGATATGTCTTCTGCGCCTGGTGACTCTAGTCTCAGTCTAGAGGAGCGTGCGACGCATTAGTAGTGAAGATCCTGTCAGATTGTAGGATTTTCCGATGATTATGTTCTGATTCGATTACCCCTCTTCTCTATCTCTCAGTCAGTCTGACTATAAAGATAATAGGTCCGGTAATTAGCCGATAACTCCACGACCTTTCCCCGAAGTCTGTACATTATCTGTTGAACCGAATTGTGTGATTCTTGTTGAATTGAGCTATCTGGTATGACGCTGACC